>WBNM01022402.1:152040-243197 GCA_013399055.1 Ramphastos sulfuratus | reverse complement strand
ACAGTCAGTAGGAAATTCCCTTCTCTGAACCACACTTAATGTNCTGAATTGGGTGTTTAGAGAGAAAAGCTTAAAGATGCTTGCAAAGCACCTCATGCCAGAACATCAGAACATTCAGAAGTTACATGTTAAATCATTAAACAGTTAAATAATTTTAAAAAGACTAATTTTAACAAATGCTATATAGTTTGTATCAATTTTCCACATCTACAGTATGCATAAAACAGTAACACCATTTAGACATATGTCTATACTGAGAAATTTGTGTATGCAAGACTTCAGAATCACGGCTTAGAGAAAAATATTTAATTGTTTAGCAATATTGGAACTACAGAAAGGTAATTTTCCCTATATCTAAACCCAGCCCACATCCATTTTGATGTATAGTATGATCCACACATAGATGCAGTTTAAGCTTAGTTTAAGAATGCAAGCACAATACCCTTACTTAAATAGTAAGAATCACTATCACCTACACTGTTTCTAGTCAAGTAAAATACACAACACTCCCCCTTTTGAGGCATTTTATAGTGACACTAAGAAATGGAGAAGCATTGGAAGCTTTGCTTCACAGACTTTAGAAGAATTATGTAAAATTCTGTGTACTGCTATATAAACCTACTAGATCTGAGATAAAGCAGAAATGTGAATTCTAAATACTTAGGTCTTCGTAGCTTCAGAATACTGAAAGCCTCCGACTCAAAAAATGTTCATATAATCCATTTTGTATGTAGATAATAAATTTGTTTTTGCTACCTGCTTATTTTGTAACAAAGAAAACAAAAAAGAACAAAATTCTTCAAAGCTATACTAACACAGAAAAAAGCAGAGGCCAGTATGAACAGAATACAATGCAAGAACTACTGGAACAAAAAGCATGCAGAAAAACAGCTGAATAGACCTACGCTATAGCAGTGAACATAAGAGACATAGTAGGCAAGTCTTGATTCCCCCATGTTATTCATCTTCTAGAGCTCATCTTCTAGTGCTGAAGCTGAGTGCACTGCTCTACAACTACACAACAGCTCTGTGTTTTCAGTCAAACCCAGGCTTTCAAGCTAAGCCTTGCTGTGAACACAACATGAACATGGGAGCACAATTAAATTGAACTTGAGCCCTCAGCTGATGACTGCTAGAGAGCTTTTTGCCTTTTTTTTTTTTTTTTTTTTCTCCTTTACTGCAGGGCTGATAATACTTACTTTTCTCTCTGCAGAGAAAAAAAAGCATAATTACTGTAATCTGAAACATGTTCCCAAAATCAAGTTTAGCTCAATGAATTTGTGGTTTTGTGTACTTATGAGGTGAAGAGAAATAAGCTTTAACTTTTAGTTAAAGTATTAACTAAAGGGAGGTTGTAGCCAGGTGGGGGTCAGTCTCTTCTCCCAGGCACCCAGCAACAGAATGAGGGGACACAATCTCAAGTTGTGCCAGGCAACGTATAGGCTGGATGTTAGGAGGAAGTTCTTCACAGAGGGAGTGATTGGCATTGGAATGGGCTGCCCAGGGAGGTGGTGGAGTTGCTGTCCCTGCAGGTGTTCAAGAAAAGACTGGATGAGGCACTTAGTGCCATCGTCTAGTTGATTGGATAGGACTGAGTGATAGGTTGGACTTGATGAGCTCAAAGGTCTTTTCCAACCTGACACAAGCCCTTGATTTTTTCTTCTCAGGGAAGTAATTGTCCATCTCCTTCCTGCACTGACATCTCATAGTCTGCTGGTTCAAGTGAAAAACTCCATACTCTCAGGCCTTCTGAGTTACTGGGCTTGAAGAGATACATTCCTCCCTCAGACACAGCCTTTCTGGCCACGCAGCTATGAACCTTGGATCTAAAAGTCTGAAGCAGCTTCCAGCATTGCCTAATCTGTTCCTCATGAAATGTTTTGTCATTTGACTATCATCTTTTCTTTTCTGCATGGAAATAAACTATAACACAGAAAATATGCTAAATATGACTGATGTGCCATGGCAGCCTGCATCACAACTGTGTTGGATTGCTCTGGCTATGAAGGATGTCAGCAGGCTCCAGAGGCAAGGTGTGGGCAGTGACTGTAGGCTGACAGTGGTGTATGTAGGCTTGCACCAGTGACAACCTCATCTGGGACTTCTGTCCTCACACTTGCTGGAATCTGGTCGATGTGCCAGTTAACTGTACTTAAGAAAGCAAATGGATTTTAACTCCCACACCTTCAGCTTTTAAGTCACAAGGTCTCCATACAGGTAACTGCTCTGCATTTATGAAGAGAACAGGAGTGATTCACATAAAGTGAACTGGAACATCTTTTGCCTAGCAGATTAAGTGGAAGGAACACAAGATCTGGCAGTCTGTAAAATACAGGTAGGAGAATTATGTTCAGTTCTGCTCTTGGCTGTTTTTTTACTTAAATACAGAAACAGTCTCCATCAAAATGTCACTACCTCCTTACATGGTATGATGTGAACTAATTGTATTGAGAACTGAGGGGTCCTACATGCTTCTGTACTATAGACTGATGTGAAGGGTAGACGTTTGTGACACTGGTGAGCACCCTCAGACAGGGATAGCCTCCGATGTTGGAAGGATAAAGTTAAAATACTTCTAGGCTGAATAAGCATACAACAAACTGGTCTGAAACCACAGTAAGAAAAATGGGAGGTCCCTATGACTAAAGGATGGGATGCCCTCGACGGTTAAAATAACCACAACTAAGAAATAGTAATGAAGAGCAGTATCTAAAGACAGTGAAATTCTGTCAGCCTTTGCAGGTAATGCCTCGTTCTGGTTTATTTATAAAAACTGTGGTTCCCTTTCTGCTTGTGCGACGTCTAACCCAACCTGCTGCTGGGTGCTCGATTTGTGATTTAGCCTCTAGCACACTTCTACATAACTGAAATCAAATCTCTGGGCCGGCCTCGCACTCGGAGTAACAGAGCAGCGCTTACTGGCACGCGGGTCCAGGCTAGACTGGCTGCATGGCCTGACTAGCAGCAGCAGGAAGTGAGGCTCCTGGCCACACCGGTTCCTCCTCCACATCCCCTTCCGGAGCGGCGCCGCGGCCCCTTTAGGGGCGGCACCGTTGCTACGAGAGGCGCGGGAATCAAACGGCTGTGTGGAGGAGCTAAGCGACCGTGTCGGACAACAGAACGGCCATGCGCGGGAGGTGTCATGGCTGCTGGGTGTCTGGTGAGGGGGCGGCCGGGCCGGGCCGGGGCCTACTGCGGCTTGGGGACTTAGTGCCGCTGGGGGTGAGCCGAGAGGGGAAGGCCAGAAGGAAGGTGCCGAGCCAGGGTCTGCCGCGTCTCGGGGGTTTAGTGTCACGGAGGGAGGGAAAGCCTGGGAGGCCTGCTGGGGTCAGGTCAGGGGCAGTCCGAGCATTTGCGGGGGTGCTGAAAGGGAGGCTACTCCGGAGCCCGGCGGGGTGTTGGAAGGTCCTGGCACTGTAGCGAGGGTGGCGCCTGTGGTTTGACGTGGGGCGGACGGCAGGCTGCTGGCCCGGTGCTGGGGTGCGGCGCAGGGCTGGGGAAGCGGGGGAGGCTGCTGCTTTGGTGAGGGGGAAAGGCAGACCTGCTACCGGGGCAGGAGTGGCCGCGGCTCCGCGGGGAAGGGGCTCTGGAGCAGGGGTGGCGGTGAGAGGCACTTCTGGGCTTAGGGAAGGCTTAATGCTGCGGGGACTGGGCTTTGCAGCAGCAGCTTACTTGGGCTTGAGTTGTGCGGTGACATCATACAGAGGAACTGGGAGAGCTTAATGCTGCTGGAGCTCGGTGGGGGTAGCCCTGCATCTTGTGGGGATAGGTTTACCTGGTAGAGGAGAAGGTGCTCGTGCAGGCGGTGGGGACTATAGGATCTGGAGACTCCAGGTGCTGTCAGGAGGTCAGCCCTGTTCTTTTGAGGTTGGGTGCTTGTTTGAGCTGGTTGGGGAGCTCTGGTGGGGAGCAGGCTGTGTTGGTAGTTGCCATGGAAGTGGAGGCTGTGTGTACAAGGGTGGGGCTGACCAGTCTCTTCTGAAGGCTCAACAATTCTCAGGCATTGAAACCTCTTGTAATGCTTCTCCCAGTGCCTTTCTTGGGGTGTTTGGTGATGTGTGGGTTTTTGTTTTATTTTTTTCCCCGACCTCAGATTTTTTGGGTCGTGTTCAGCAAGGTTGTGTAGGGACATGCCGTGTTCCCCAGGTGCAGTTTTGCTTCCATGTGTCAGTTTCAAAAGATGTATTAGTCTTGTAAATTTGTTCCTTCTGTGCCAATAGTGGTCTCTTGGCTACACCTGGGTTGAGGTGAGCAGCTGTCAGAGTAGAGCTGAGCTTGACTGCCTGCTCAGATGATCATTGAAATGGCTGATCTGTTCCAAAGTCAGCCTTGGGGGCTCTATAGCAGCAATATGTTGTAAAGTTGCATGAATGATTTGTGTAAGTCACTTAAGGTCCAGGGGGGTTATCAGCATGGATACTTTATCTCTTTTGAAGTTTATTGATACACAGTGAAGTGTATGGTTTGTGTTGCATGGGGTTCTTGTCTCTGTCTGGCTGTTATGGGATGAACATATGGGATGTTTAGGTTGCTTTCTTCTCTCAGGTTGCTTTCTTCTCTCAGGCAACCAGCACCAGAACAAGAGGACACAGTCTCAAGCTGTGCCAGGGGAAGTTTAGGCTCGAGGTGAGGAGAAAGTTCTTCACCGAGAGAGTCATTCGCTACTGGAATGGGCTGCCCAGGGAGGTGGTGGAGTCACCGTCCCTGGAGGTGTTCAAGGCACGTTTGGACGTGGCACTTGGTGCCATGGTCTAGTCTTGAGGTCTGTGGTAGTGGATTGGACTTGATGATCTTTGAGGTCTCTTCCAACCTTGCTATACTGTGAATATGTGGCTTGGTTTACTTGTGGTAGAACTAAAATGGTTTTCTTGTGTGAAAATAAAACTTAATCTGTTGTGTGTGTATGTTATTGCCTTCTAGGAAGATCCATCCCTGGAGAGACACTTCAGAGGCCACAAAGATGCTGTCACTAGTGTGGACTTCAGTCTCAATAAGAAACAATTGGGTAAATTTGTCTCTCTGTTTTGATGGCCAGATGATAAAGAGCTTCTCTGCTTTAGTGAAATGGAGGGAGCAGTGGAGGTACTGAGCTCCATAAGAGCAAAGGACTTGTTTTTGTGATGATGATAATAATTTTGGAGAGTTCCAGGATGAACACTTCTATGTGCTTTGGGAAAAATCTTGTAGAACTGTAGAGATGGCAGATTGTGTACATCCTGCTAGAGATTTAGGGCCTGCTTCTGTTGCTTATTATTTCATACACCTGGCTTTATCATGTAGTCAACACAAGGTAAACTTTACATTTTTCTCACCATTTTGAGTTTCTCCCCTTTAGATGTTGCCTGTGGTTATGCTAGGGCTTGTATCGAAGTTGCAGTTCAGTGACCCACTGTTGCATTGAGTAAGAACCAAGAGGGGTTTTGGCTCTTGGTGAAGTCACTGTGCAGTGGCATGATGGACATTGCTTTGGCTTACATAGAACATAAATCAGAAATGATAATTTGAGTAAATAGAAGTGCAGCAGTCTAGCAGGGAATAATCCTCTTCTGGATCTTGCAACCTACACAACACTCTGGAAGCTGCAAGGAAATGAAAATGAATCAAATTTGTCTTTCCCTGCTGCTCTGTTTATTGTTACCTACTATCTTTTCTGCTTCCTACATCTTCAGCTGCAGAGCCAGGGTTCACTCTGTTGTCCATGTTTCTGTTTGTGTATCCCTAAAGCTGTATCCAGTCAGTGCAGGTCTGTTCAGCAAGGGTGCCCTGAAGGTAATTCAACATTGCTTTTCAGTGGCCTTTCAGAAGTTGTGGGGGAGACTTGCTGCCTGCCTCTAGACTGAAATAGCTGCCCCTTGATTTTTTAAAAAAAAAATTTAATTTTTTCTTTTTTTTTAGTAAATGAGATCAAGTAGGAAAGAAAATAATTTCAAGGAAGAACTTGTCTTTTTTAGGTGCTGTTGGATCATATGTAGTATATAACTGACTCTTACAAGACGTCAAAGTTTCTTCTTCCCCATTATGCCTCCACTCCCCCAATAAAACAACCAAACTCAGAAGACTAAAATATTTTTATCATTTGATTGCCCACTCCAGTAAGAATAATGATTATTGCCACTAAATCACACATAAGCAGTATCATATTGAGATGTCAGCATTATTTTCTTTTAGCGTCAGTCCTGGGGAAGCTGTAGTATTGTAATTTAATATCCTTACCTGACAATGACTTAGTGACAACTAACATTCAGATCTCTTGATACTAGGCTGTGTGTTCAATCAACTCTTACACAGTTGTCTATCTTTGAATTTTAGTATTCCTAAGGAGAAGGGTGTTTCCTGCATGAAATACAAAGCTAAACAAAGCCAACAACTGAACAAACAAATAACTAAAGGTTTTTGTTTCCCCTTAGGGGTCATGCCTAATGAATGCTTTTGTTAGAAATAGGCATATGTTAATCCCACATCAATAGCAGAAGGAGGGGTGACTTACTTTTTTGTGTTGAAATGACTGTGAAATAGAAGGACATATGTTTTGCAACAATGGAGAGGTGTTGGAGGGAGGCATACTGGGTTGCCTTTAAGTCACCAACTCACAGTCTGTAGCCCGTTTCTTAATATTTAACCTGCTGCAGCTGGTAGCTGCCTTTACTTCCCGTCTTAAAAAGTGATGAGAGAGCCTTCATTCACAGACCTTCTGTGTGTTTCCTAGTGCGTGTTTGAAGAAGTTTTGCAACTTGTGTGGCTTTTGTCTTTGCAGCTGTTGTATTACCTGACTCTTGGAAGTAAATTGCCAGTCCAAGCCAGTGCAGGACAGGCTTTGTTTTGTTTGAATTAGTAATTAAATGTGCAGTATGGAATACATAAGTGAAGCTTCAAGGAGAATGTACTTGAGATTGCTGGAAGCTGTGATGGTGAACAGTGTGAAAGGTAGTTTCAGTGAAATTAGAGAAGAGCTGAGGCAAGTTTGGTTTCGTGGTTTTGTTTTTTCATTTTTATTTCAGCAAGTGGCTCAATGGACTCGTGCCTGATGATCTGGAATATGAAGCCTCAGATGAGAGCCTATCGCTTTCTGGGCCACGAAGATGCGGTGCTGTCTGTTCAGTTTTCACCTTCTGGTCACCTGGTGGCTTCAGGCTCTAGAGACAAAACAGTCCGTTTATGGATTCCAAGTATGTAAGTATCTATTCCATTCTGTCTCTCTTTCTGTCTTTTAATTATGGGTTGGGCTTTCTCCTAGCTTCTTGAAAGCAGTTCCCCATCTATGGGGATGAGATCTGTTTGAGGGAAAGAACCATTTTGTGTGACAACTCTAGAGAAAAAGGAGGTAGTTTGGTCTTGAAATTGCATTGGAAACAAAACTAAAATCCTTTGCAAAGCTTATTAAAGTCAGTGTTGACTTCCTATCCTAACATAATAAGTTACTAATGTAGCTCACAACTGATGAGCTGTTGGAATTCTCTTCCCCTTTTGCCCCCAGATTCTTTCCTTCTATTAAATTGATCCTGCCTTGCTTCTCTGGCAGTGTTAAGCAAGGTGCTGAAACACAAGATGAGACTTAGTGATGGAATACCTGTTCTGTGAGTAAGGTGGAAGTTACTGGCTTGCATGCTTGCTGTAGTCTACAAAGTGCTTAAGCGTCTTTAATTTCTTGGTCTAAACCAAGTAACTCTGTGTTCCACTGACAATAAATGATAGTGTGTTACTAAGATAGGACTACTTTGCATTGTGTATTGAATTTTTTGTGAGCTTACATATGATTAACAAAAATTTCTCCTCAGTACTGTACCCTAATTACAAAATTTTCTATAGAAATTTTAGTTGCTTTAAGTCACTAACACTTGTCAAGGAAATGATGAGTAAAACAGAATAACAAAACCTTATCTTTTGTCTTGGCATGAGTTAAATGGTAGTTTGCTCAAAGTTGTCAAGCAATCAGACATGCAGATTCAGTTGTTGTTTCTTGTATGATGCTGCATGGGAAGCATTCAGCTGGAGTATGGGCCCTTACAGGAACAGTTGTGAGGTCCTTGACTGTGGGGCGCTGTCTAAATGAACTGTGGAAACACTTCCCTCCTCACTTGCCTTCCAGCAAAGGACCTGGTAACCAGGACAGAATGTCATCATCTTTTATGTTGAGGTTTCCAGAAATGTTGTCTGAAGTGGTTGTGCAAATTAACAGTAGTGTTGTTGCCCCTTCATAGGAAGCATGGGTTGTTTCCTGTGGATTGGACTCCCATGTTGAACTGGAACAACAGTTCAGAACTGTGTTCTGTATAGCTCATCAAACATGAGTTTGGGGTTGATTAAACATTTTCTTTTTAGTGTAAGCACATGCAGTTCCTGTAGAAGTGGTGGCTACTAGCACTACTCAGCATCCAGAGAGTTTGTGTTTTCAGGTACATAACATCTTTGCTGCCCCGTTGTGCAGTTTTAAAGTGCTCTTTTCTTCTCTGTAGCAAAGGAGAATCTACTATGTTCAAGGCTCACACAGCAACTGTAAGAAGCGTTCATTTCTCCAGTGATGGCCAGTCCTTAGTTACAGCTTCTGATGACAAAACAGTCAAAGTGTGGGCAGTTCACAGGCAGAAGTTTATCTTCTCACTTAGTCAACACACAAACTGGGTTCGCTGTGCCAGGTAAGTGCAGCTTTCTGACAAATAGAGGTGACTGTGTATCCCACAAAGCAGAGACCGAGTGTTATGGTCTTCACAGAATCACAGAATGTCAGGGGCTGGAAGGGACCTCAAAAGATCATCTAGTCTAACCCTGCTGCCAAAGGAGGATCACCTAGACCAGATCACACAGGAACGCACTCAGGCGGGTTTTGAGTATCTCCAGAGAAGGAGGCTCTGCAACCCCCCTGGGCAGCCTGTTCCAGTGTTCTGAGTAACATGTTTCTATTCAGGATGACTCAAGTGTCTGGGGTGGCTGAAATATATTGCTAACCTGTAGAGAGATCCCTTAGGATAAAGGGGTTTGGGGTTGATACCTGATAAAGGTTGTGTCCCCACCTTGTGTTTCTTCAGTGATCTTTGTCAATCAGAGTCTTTCCTGCTTAGCAGTTTGTTTTGCTTTTACCTAGGATGGAGTCTCCCACATCTCAAAGTTGGTAACAGCAGCAAAATGAGACACACACATTATTTCATCTTAGTTGCTTTTAGACTTGTCATGTCCCTAGTTGAAATTTATCACCTGTGCTCCTTCCAAAATGTTGGAAGTTCTGCCATAATGTTTTTATTTCCTGATAACTCTCAGATGTGTTTTCCAGTTGTTCATTTCAGTTGTTCTGAGGAGTTTTTATTTATATTTGCATTTAGGATAGAGCCATAGTTTCTCTGTAGGTGAGGAGTTGTCATAGTTCTCGAATGTGGTGGTGGCAGTGGCTGGCTGTGCTGTAGATGCCCGCAGCAGAGCAGAGAGAATGTTTTTCTGGTATACATGATGGTGATTTCTAGTTAGGGACTCAGACTGTAATCCTCTGAAGTGTATACCTCTGAAGAGAGAGAGTAAACTGTCTTGTGTATGACATTTTCAAGATGGCTTAATACAGTTTTCAGAGGTACTGAATAATAAAGCTTCTGCAGCTGTTATTTTGGGAGTAATTGCAATTGCCATAAGCTCCAAGTGCTTATGACAAAGGTAGGAATTGTTTTGAGTCAGAGTAGAGAAACATATTGAAATGCATTTTAAACTGAAACAAGTAGGGCAGGAGATCTTAAGTCAGACTCAGGACTCTGTTGAGGGTTATTTTGTGTGCTTATGGAATTAGGCCTAATTCGAGGACTTGTAGCTTGCCTTTTCCCCTTCAACATACATTTTTTTTTTTTTAGTTTCACTGATGCTAATGTGACTTTTTCAAGAGTCAGGTGTTTACCAACATACCCTGGTGGCCATCCCAATCCAAGTGACCACACACCTTTCATTTGGGGGTGTTCCTTAACTGCTGCACCTCTTATCTTAGATTCTCTCCTGATGGGCAACTGATAGTGTCATCCAGCGATGACAAAACCATCAAGCTGTGGGATAAGACCAGCAGAGGATGCATACACTCCTTCTGTGAGCATGGCGGGTGAGTACCTGGCAGTGCACCAGGACTGGCCTTGTGACTTCTGAAATGGGGATGCCTGGTGAATGTACACCTGGGTTTGTGACAGCAGGCAGGGGTCCTTGCCCTGTCAATCGTTTCAACCTCTTGAAAAGCCTTTACCACCCAGCAGTCAGCCAAGGAAGAGATGCAGAAATATCTTCCAGAACTGTTGTGACCTCTTTATGACTTCTCCAGATAGTAACTTTGAAGGTTATATTTTGATACTGTTCAACATCTCAAGCCTTAATTTCTTTATGCTTTTTTTTTTTTTTTCTTGGAGATGCTTAAGTTTTTCACTACTTCCAACTTTCAATTCTTTTATTGTACTCTGAGTTGAAGTAGATGAAAAGAGAACAAATGTGCTTATAGATTAGTACTTGGATGCTTTGTTTCATCCTCAAAGTTTTAAATAAGGTTACAAAATGTACTTTGCATTCTGTAAAACAGCTGTTAAGCCACACTAAAAGTTTAGTTTATCCAGAAAACAAGTTCTTGGAGAACTGAGACTGGAATCTCCTTAGTTTCTTGCTGCCTTGATTTTTTTTAAGCACAAAGTTGCCTTCTTCCCCAGTAATGCAGAATGATATTAAGACAAATTCAAACAGTGCAATTTTCACTCTAGCTTGTCTAAACAACCTATTGAAATATCTCAACTTTCTGAGCATTTGTAATGAGAGTTCTCAAAGGATACTTAATTTTATCTAATTTCCTGTGTGGATTGGATGAGGACTTATAAGGTGCTCTTCACTGAAGGTTCTGAAGTTTCTATTGTGCTTGTGTGTTCAAAATAAAATTTGGTTGTGCACAGGTTCAGAAAGGAATTTGATCTCAGCCTTGTTCCCTTCCAAGTGGCAACATATGACTTCTGGCACAAATTCAGTATGTTCCATCTTAGGTTTTTTTCTACTAAACTAACTTTATCTGTCCAGTCTTGTACACACTGCTTTGGAAATCTTGTTAATGTTTGCATAATCTATCTTCTATTAAATGAACACTTGAAAATGTTGTGACAATCTGATTCATCAGATTCCAGGAGGTTTGTATCTACAGCTCCTACACCTGTAATGCAAGACACTGGAGGTTGTATTCTTAGATACAGTCCTGCTGTCTACTTGAGGCTATAAAGGTTTTCAGAGAAGTTTCAGGTTATCTCTTCTTGTTAATGCACTATGATGTAGCATCCTTTCTTGAAAAGCCCTCTCTGATCTTTAGCAAGGGTTGAATGTAACCAGTTGGATTTGCTTGCAATTTACAGGTCTGTCAACCATGTGGATTTTCATCCTAGCGGTACATGCATTGCTACGGCTGGCACAGATAAGACAGTGAAGGTGTGGGACATCAGAATGAATAGACTGCTTCAACATTATCAAGGCAAGTGAAGATCTTAGAAAAGCTTTCCACATATCAATATGAATTGCTCTGAATTGCAAACACTCTATCACCTGCTGCTTTTCGGGAAAGGCACCAGGTTAGGGCTACCAGTGGAAGCCTTTTTTTCACCAAATACCATGTTTTGTTTTGTGTTAGCCCTGACCAGTTCTTACATTGAGAAACACCTCTGTTCTAATATCTCTGTCCTCTTCCCCCCATTAAACAGCAAAAAAGCCTCAATGCTGACACTTTCCTGAGCTGCAGGTCTGTGTAGCTGTTACCTACGATGCCACTTGGCTTATGGTCATGGCTCTTGAGCAGAAAGAACCTTGCAGGCTCTCAACCCAAGTTCTTCTAGTTTCCCTTGATACAGCAAGGCAGAGAAAGCATAGTGACATTTAAGGAGCAGAGTTTTTTTGTCTTGTCTTCCTTCACAGCAACTTGTGAAAGACTAGATTTCTTCTGGTACATAAAAGCAACAAGAGTTATTCTCTTGAAGCAAATGCAGCTTGTCTGCAGAGAAGATTAAGGTGATGAAAATCTTTTGGAGTTCTATGAAAAGGTACATAAAAGTTCCCCCAAAAGAAGTTGCTGTTGAGTAGAAACAATCTGCAAACTTCAGCTTTTCTAATACTACTGTATGTAGAGGCCTGTTTTGCTCTTTGTGTATAGCTGGAAACACTTCTAGGATCACCTGATCTTACTATTAAGCACTGATGATGGTGCTGCTGACATTGGAACGGTTTTTCTCTTGTGTAAGGAAAAAAAATAAATGATTTCTAGCATTAGCTTCCTGCACTGTTTTATTCCTGGTTTGTGGGGTCATCCTTTCAATTTGTTCTCGCTAGGTTGTCAAGGTGAGCGCTGATCTGCTTTTTCTTTTTTCAACTATAAACCTGCCTGAGCTCCTTGAACTCTCATATAATGAGGTGTGGTTTTTTTTTTTTAATTCATTTTTTTTATATGGACCAACAATCCCTCCCAGTTGTCTCATAGTTAACAAAATCTAATGGAAATCAAGCCTTTTGCTGACTGTTGTTCCAATTCATCAGTGTTGAGCTGGTACTGTTACCGTGATGAATACTGCAGTGTGATCCTTTCTGTAGTAAGTATTGCCAATTTGTGACTCATCTTGAAACTTGGAAAAGCCTTTCTGAGGTCTTGTTGCTAAAATAGGTAGTGTGTTTAAATACTTAAGCAGTGTCAGATTGTCCTTTAACCTACTTTATCACTCTTAAACAGTGGCAAGATGTGTTTTTCCAGCCACATCATAACTTGGCTCCGAACTGCTTTCCACTTACTGCTATTAAATTGTCTGAATCTAATGTATGTTAGGTTTGGCTGCCAAGTTTATTTTTTGTCTTGGAATTACACATTTCCCCTCTATCCCACCCTTGCTGAAATGACATTTTAGTCTGTCACCATTGCTATTGAAGAAATCTTTTCCTGTTATGAGTGTTATTTTTAACAGCTACTCTATAAATCCTAATTGCGTATTAAAAGTTTGAACTAGAAATAGCTAGAAAAGCCAAAGGAAGCTAAAATTGCAGCTGTATGCAGTCACATCATGCATCTCTGGCCACGAACTTGATGCTTTTGTAACACTTTCTGGAGCAGTGTTTGTCCTTTCTGAGGTTTGTATGGACATGTTTTGACTAAATAGGGTTGAGTTTTGTGCCTCTCCTGTGTGAAGCTGCTGTCTTAGTGCCACTAGATGGCATCTCTGCATTCAGTACCTGCTTAGGCTGCCTGATTTCAAGTGGATCCATTTTAAAGATTGAGCTGCATTGAGGAGTTAATTGTAAAGTGACCCTGCCACAGACTCTTATGTATTCAAGTTGGCTTGTTTTCCAAAGCTGATTACTCTTTTTACCAGTGTTGCTTTTGTTACCAGGACTTGTTCCAGCTGTGACATTCACAAATGAAAGCCAAAAGTAGAGAGCAGACTGCAGAAATTTTGTATGGTGTGTGTGGGGTTTTTAGGAAAGTAGATTATATTCTGGGCACTTCTGGTGTACAGGAGAAGGGCCAGATGCTTTATTCAGTCTTCAATGTGATGCTAACATCATTCCCCTCCCACCTTGGGGTGTCCAGTGCTTATTGCCTGATGTTTTTACCCTCTGCAAAGTTTGGGGGAGCATCTCTGTTGCAGATGTATGGAAACAGCTCTAGTCTGTCTATTGCTGCTTAAAAAGAGCAATTGGTACTTTTACATCAGGCAGGGCCGAATGGTGGTTTTCTGGTCACTAGGGACTTCAGCTGTGTCAGGTTCACCCTAATTTATCTTCTGGTTGGTAGCTGCTAAATTGTTGTGTTCACTGGTTAAATGACAGTAGTATTGTCAGACCTGGGACAGAGTTTGGCCGAGGGAGGGTTAGGATTGTAGCAACGAGTCACTGGCAGATGACACCTTGTGCTGCACTGAACTTGTTTCCATCATGAAAGCAAATGAGGTTGCAGGACACATTGGCAAGTTTTTGAAGAGGTGTTGTGAATGGTCTTGTGGGAGGTATGAGCTGTTTTGGCAGAAGAGAGATGAAGTTCTCTGAGCTTATGACAGCCAAGAGCTCCTTAGGCACAGAAGCTGTGACTGCTTTACATGGCCACAGTCTGTTTTCTTTCCATTATGAAAAGGCTTTTTGATGAGGCTGGAAATATTTTACTTAGTGTCTGGAACTTGGAGGATATATCATTAACCTCATCTGTTTCTGGTGAGATTCCTTTCCGGACTTGTCTTAGTTGACAAAATGTGTTTGCCTTTATCTGAATATAGACAGTAATGGGGTGAGGAATGTTACAAATCACTTGGAATAACATTTTCAAAGGAGAAATGTCTTTAGCACTCTTCTGGGAGGAAAAACTCCCCCAGACTTTCTCCTTCAGTATGTATAATATAGGGCTGGGCCGGGTAGAGGAAGATCTGGCTGAGTGATAGGGACGAGGTTCGGCAACAAGGAACAACTGGTTAGAAGTTACTCATGTAAAGTTGTTCTGGTTTTATTCTGTGTTTTTCAGTAGTCCAGGTCAAGAGGACTTATGTTCTCAGAACTGAAGTTGAGGTAACTAGTGTTCCTGACAGGGTCCAAAGCAGATGTATTCTCATTTAAAACTGTGAGAAGTTGTTTCAGGTTTCTGCTTCAAATCCACATCTGCAAAGTATTTGGTTCTATTGTCTTTAAAGTTGTAGTTTGAGGCTTTCTAGCATGCAGTTTGGATGTGAAATGCAGAGTAGACTCTCAAGGGGAATATAAATTTGGTTGAGGTAGAGTGGGGGAATGTATTGTTAGTAGGTTTGAGAAACCAGAACATTTAGAGGTCACGTAGTGTGATTAGGACTAATTGCAGAGTTAAAACACTCTTTGAGCATAGTCTTAGTATTCCGAAATGTCACATAGCCTGTGCATAGGCAAAGTACTGCTTGTTCTCATTGAACATATTTATTTAGAAGAGAGTGTTCAAAGTCTGTTCAGATGTACTCAATGAGAGTTTTGTAAAAGTTAGGAGGGGGAAAAAAATCCCTACATTGGATGTTTAGTGTTACAGTAAACTTGAGTGTAGTTTGACTTTTTTCCTAAATCATTTTCTTTTCAAAATAACTCCTAGACTTCATCTTCATGCAGAAAGGATTAGTTTGGGTTTTTTTTTGGATTTCACACTCTTGATACTTGTCTGTTCATACTTGTTTTAAATTTTTGGTGGGACAGTTTGGATGTCTGAAGAAATAATGCTTATTCTGGACAATTTTCAAGCTGTTGGTTTTCTCTCCAACTTTCTCTTCTACTCCAGCTAATACTAGGTATAATTGTAAACCAAAAGAACCTGTGCAGTGCCAGCTTTGAATTTCTCTTTCATTGTAATTCTAGTTTTCTCCTTAATATATTACCATATAGATTTTTATCCAGAATGATTTGGGAGCAAGAATAGCAGCTCCATGGTATTAAAATGTCCATCTCTCTGACAGAATCATATAGCTCACTTGACCCTTTAGTTATGTTTTGGACCTATACTGAAAGGTTTTGTAATTTTAAATGTCCCAGAATAATTAGTGAAACTTCCTTTTCCCTTCTAATACAGTGCCTATTTTTACAAGAATTGAGTACTGCCCTTCTCCAGTGCTTTGAAGAAGTGTTATTTTGTGGATTTTTTTTCCCCATGATTTTCCCTTTTCCCCCCCTAATTTTCCTCTTAAAATTTGTAACAGAAAATTGGAATGTGCTTGTACTTTATTCTTATGTAAGTTGGTCTTAGTGATTTATAATAATTTTTTTTTTTTTTTTTTTTTTGTCCTTAGTGCACAGTGCTGTGGTCAACAGCCTTTCCTTTCACCCCTCTGGAAAGTATCTGGTTACTGCTTCCAATGATTCAACTCTTAAAATTCTGGACTTGCTAGAAGGAAGACTTCTGTATACTCTTCATGGTCACCAGGTGAGGCAAAGCCTGTTACCGTATAACATACAAAGCTGTAGCAAACTGGGCACATTTGTGCTTGAACCTTTCATTCTTCAGGGCCAAAAAGCTTTTTTAACTTCCTTGCATGAAAGTATGATGATAGGACTGCTGAAAGTCTTGGAGATCATTGCTGTTTCAAAAGGAATGCCTGTCAGGGTGCGAGGAGGTGCGAGGCAGGAATGGAGTGGATGAGAAAGCAAGACAAAGGGAACTTCAGGATTGAAGATGCAAGTTTTAAGACCCGAAGGCACAGAGCTGTGCCCTGAATTGATTCTGAGTCTGTTGTACGCTGTATCCCAGTTATCGCTGTCTCCTCCTAGTGGCGCAAATAGCGCATAGCCCTGACAGGGAGGATAAATGCTGTTCTCACGGCATTATTAAGGACAGTAGTGGTAGAATGAAGGATACATGTTCTGGGACGTGATTTGGGAAGATGTTTCCATTTTGTTGACAGGCTGAATTAAATAACTGAAGGTGATAGATGCTGCTGATTGGTTGCATTTAATTGATTGGCATATTGGTATTTTGCTGCTGGATTTGTTGCTTGTAGGGTTAATTACATGAATGCTTGCAGCTCATTTTAAAATGTTAAATGAAAATAAATAGACTAATATCATTGTCTATGCTGAGTGGGACTCAAAGCAGGTTTCCTTTTTCAAGCCTTTAAAGGTTTGCTTCCCAAAGGGACAAAAAGAGGAGAAATTGTTAAAGTGGAGGCTGAATCTTTAAAGGATAGAAAACAACTGGGGAAAATGGCCATCTGAAGCTGTTGGGGGTGGTGGGAATGATCTGGGTAAAAATTGCAACAGGCATACCTGATAGTTTTGGTTTCTTATGCTTGGTTTAGTGATCGCCTTGCCTGATGAAAAAGATCATGTTTGTTCTGTCACTTCTGCTGTGCATTAATAAACTTTCCTCCTTTTTCATAATTCTGGAAAAATGGGACAGCTTCATACTTAAAGCTCTCTTTCATGGAAAGATCTGGTTAAAACTAACTAAATGGTTCAAATACTGAAAGCGCTAGGGCAAAGATAACAAACGCTGGTTATCCTGTTGTGTAAATCTTGACCGTAGAAAACATTTTTACTTTGAAAACTGGGCCAAGAGGGTACTCCTATCAGGAGCCACAAAAGGTTTAACTGTTGTCTTAACAAAACAAGATTATTTGGTGGTTTTTTTTCTGTTTGGTTTTTTTGGTGTGGGTTTTTTTTTTTTTTGTACTCTTTTACTAAGTGAGTTCTTGAAGTAGCTTTCTGGAAAAGGGGAGGTATGGAGGGACAGTGGATCTTCACACCTTTCATCCTTCCCTCAGGAATGCATGTGCCTGGTGGTTGTTCATCAGGAGGCTGAACCTACTTTCCATTTTCTTCCCCTCTGCAGCTGTAGGCTGCTCCTCACTGAGTGCAGTGTAAACTAAAAAAGTTTAGCTTTGAGCTTCCAAAACTGATTATGCTGATTTTTCAGCATTGAACAGTAGAAAGTCCCTTTAGTCTGGTGCTGGACTCACTCAGGTCCTCCACAGTACTGTTGGCTTGTGAATCACCTGTCCAGAAATAGTCAGGGCTCCATATTGGTCCTCCCAGCTGTTTCAGATCAGTTGGACAACATCTGCTACTCTCTCATAGGTACCTAACTGGCATTGGAAGTGCTTTGACACTGGCACAGCTGAAGGGTAGTTGCCATTATGGGATTACAGCTTCAGTTGAGGGGAAAAGTAGAAGTATAAAAGTTGCTGATAGTGCTTTCTGGTTGTCACTAAAGGTACTGCACTGAGTTGGCTATGGAACCAGTCCTAGCACAGCCCTGGCTGCTGTTCCCTCTGCTGGCATGTGCTACACTGTTGTGGGTTGGTTCCTTTAATGCCTGATGTCACAGATACCTCACTTCTCCACTAAAAGTGAATGTAAGCAACCAGCAGGCCTTGCTTTCATCAGAAGCTGTTGGGATGGAGTCCTGCACCAGCTGTTTATCCTGCTTTGCTCATTGCTAAACCCAGGCTGCTTAATACTGAGGGCTGCTTTTTCCCTCTGTTTTCATTGTAATTTCTGCCAGTATCTCCCAAGTGGCTAAAAATGAAGTGGGTGTGGATAATTTTTGGTCACTAAATGGATTTGCCTGTTTAGGTGAGCACTTACAGGTTACTTACCAAATGAACAGCCTGTTCTGAAGACATTCTTGAGTTGACACTGTGGGTGAACATTCTGGTCGAAGCTGTTTCTCCTTTCATGGCTGACTGATGTTACGTTGTTCTGGGTAGGCTGCATGCGAGTGGACACTTGAAGGGGAAAAAACCCAACTCTTAAGGTCCTTTAGGCATACTTTGACGCAACTGCTGGAGTGCCAGGAATTTGTTAGCAGCTGATTAGCTGTAGTTTACACAGGGAGGGTTGCCAAGTTTACATAGCTGTCTTTAATTGTAATGTAGCTGGCCCCCTTGTAGCAGAAGGGTTGTTAGAGACGGGAGCGCAGCTTGGAGCTGACATCTTGCAGCTGCGAAATATCATTCTGTATTGTGCTGCATATTTTAGTTCTGGAGTGCTTCAAGCTGTGAAGTACTCTTGCCTAATTCCATACAGATGAGACACTGAGTTGGTATGTGGGTCCCTCTCTGGCACTGAATCATTCTTGAGGATCAGAATGTTTTGGGGCCCGTAAGCCACCTCCGGAGAGCTGCTGGAGGAGAGCAGGTATGTACACAGAGCTTGTCTGCCCTTTGGGGCTCTTTGATTAGAGCATTTCCAGACTGACTTCCTTTGTGGAATGGAAGCTCTCAGTAAATATTTATAAAACATGGTTATGTTTATAAATAGGAAGACAGAAAATGCAAAGTTATGATTCTCCAAGTAACCTTGGCTTCAACCATGAAGTAGCTGCATTCTACCTACCTGGGTGGCATAAGTGCTGTTTGCTTTGCTGGCTGGCCAAGCAGCAAGATGATCTGAGCAGGTGTGCAGCAAACAAGCAGGCCCTTCTTACTGTGTGCTGCTAGCTGTACCTAGGTGCAGACCACTTTGAAGGTTGTGAGGGCATCTCAGAACTGGACCAGCAAAGGGAGAGGAGGATGTACTGCAAACAAGCAATTGACTTTAGATTAGCATTTCTAAGTATTAAAAGATACTCTATTCTTCCCTTCTATCTTCTTTTACACTGAAGCTTTAAGGACTTAAAGCTACAGTTATAAGGTGCCAGTGTACATTTTCCCTAGGTTAGCTGCAGCTCTTTCTCTCTGGTAAGGAAAATGTAGTCATGACAGTCATACTCTGTGCAGTAACACAGGATTTTTTTAGTGCTCAGGGGCCTGGGAACCTTTGACTTCTTGTCAGAGGTGCTCTGCATGGAAACATAGCTTGTTGCCACTGCCATTCATCTCCTGTGCTGGTCTCCTGGGTTCCCACTGCTTCTCCCTTTCTCTCCTGTATGTTATCACCCTCGTTGTGAAGCTTCTACGAATCTGCTCTCTTTCACCTAAATACTCTTGAAAGACTCCAGTGCAGAGCCACAAAGATGATTAAGGGAGTTGAACATCCCCCTTATGAGGACAGGGTTTGTGGCACCTCTCTTACCTGGCTTTTCTCTGGTATACATTTCAGGATTTGAAAAATAAAAAATTCTGCTGGTATCTACTTGACCCCACTTGTCTCTCCAGCTACCTTCCTCTCTGCTGCCCCTTTCATTGTGCAGAGTGTGCATCCTTAAACTGTTCTCCTCTAGTTTATGGTTTATTCCTGGATCCTCTCCAGCCTGGCTCTTGTTCTTTCTGTTACACTGAAGTAAAAATGTTATTCTGTAGCTGAAGCTTGCAAGTCTGTCCTCTCTTGACTTAAATTGTCTGTTGGTGTTGGTCCTGCTGCTGTTGAAATTGTCTTCTGTCCTCCAGCAGTTCCACAGGGGAGGAAATGGTGTTGGAGAGGGCTTTACTGCTCATTATTTGTAGAAGGTGCACGTTCATCTGCTGCCTGCATGCAGGTAGGACTGCTCCACGCAGATTTCCACTTCTCCAAACTAAACTCTTGGCCTTTCTCTTAAGTATTTATTTCAGGGGGCTCTTATTGTTAGCTCCACCTTTCAAAGCTTTGTGTTCAGGGGTGCTTTTCCTGTTGTCTCCTCATCCCTGTGTCAATCCTTACTGATGCTATTGGCATCCTGCCCATCATTCGGTGTTACAATTTTGGTCCTAGCTATGGATCCCATCTCAGTAGGTGCTGAACGCCTGCAAGCCTTTTGGGATTGTTCTGAACATCACCTTCTAAGGCCACACTTAATGTTTTGTGTAAGCTGATCAACCTGTGAATTGCTAGAGCAATCAAGGCTGTGTGGTCATTAGCCTCTCCTGCAGGAGGTGGTAAAATGAGGAGAAGGTGTGATCTCCATCTCTCAGGGTTAGTCTGCACATCAAGTAGGTAGTGTGACATGCTGTGTCTCACTCTTTCTTTTTACCTGCCAAGGAAGCTAGAAGTGGGGTGTCACCTGGTGTTTCAGCTACCATGGCTTGGAGTTTAGACCTTGCTTGGATCTTGTTTGTTGAGAATACTGCTGCAAAGGACTAGGTTTGATTCTGTTATCACTCCTTCTGTTTGGCTTCCTTTTCATTTGTTTTCAATTGTTTTTTTTTCCACAGCCAGTGTGCAAACATCTGTCCATTGCAAGGGTCCCTGGAGCTTATTTCCACCCTTGTACTCTTTCACTAGAGGAAATTAGTTTAATATTGAGTAGTGGCAGTATTCTTCCCACTCAACATTTCCAGTGGATGACTTCTTGCTCTCTTCTGCACTTTCCCCTCAAACTTTCTGCAGCTCTATTCCAGTATTGCCAAAATTATAATAATAATAATTTCAAACTTTATGTGACATTTACAGAAGTTTGACAGACCTCGTGATGCTGAGGGCTAAATAGAAATGTCCCTTACTATTGACTTAGTGTATCTTATTGTCTGGTCCCTTCTTTCTGTAACTTGCTGCTTAATCTAAGGAAAGAAGCTGCAGGAATTTTGGCATTAGTGCTTATGGGTAGCACCTAGCACAATGAGGTTGCAAGACTGGAACTTCTGAATCCCTCAGGGAATACTAACAGAAGGTGATAGATATCCTTCTGCAAGAAGAGGAATAAAATAGCCCTTTAGATGGTTACTGCATCCCACATCTTCTAGTTGCCTAGGAAATGTGTAATTTTTTTTCTCTACAACTTGTACAGAAGAATGTGCAACTGCTGCTTTTGGACACTTGTAATGCAAACAGCTTAAAGGGTGTGGATGGAGGGGGAGAGGATAAATCTGAGGGAAGACCCAAATTCTTAGATGTTTAACTATACCTGCTGTGTGGGGCTGCATCAGAAATCTGTTGCATCTCTGCTGTGCTCAGTTGGAACAAATGGGAGTTAGACTGTCTGATTGCTGGCAAGTGTAGCTTTTTGTTTTGTATGTTTATATTAAATTGAGAGAGTATTTGGCAAACTATTGTTTATATATAGCTGTGGCAAACCTGTTCTATCTGGGAAGAGTGTTCTTAGCATATGTAACAAAAATAGTTTTCACTTAATTTATGTCAACAGATCTGTGGAGGATGTTGTGTCTATAGACTTGTTTGTTCCCTTCCTTTTAAATTTATAAAGGCACATTCAGTCTTTAATACAATTCTCTATTTTGGGAGGAATATGTTCTGTTGAACTTGTGCTACTTCTCTTTAGAATGCCATGACTCTGGAGTCAGTTCATTGCCCATTTTGATGTAATTTGTGTTGTGCTAACTTTTGTCTAAATACACTGAAATATTTAGACTGATAAAAGTAATTCCCTGAAACATTGCTCTTCTCCAGTATTCCTCGTGTGTGCTTGTTCCTGAACATTTTGTCTTAATAGTTTTTTCCACACTCCCAACTCTGACTGGTCTGTTCTCAGAGGTAATTAGTGATAGAACAAGAGGGAGTGACCTCAAGTTGTTACTGAGTATGTTTAGACTGGATATTAGGAAACATTTTTTTTCAGAAAGAGTGGTCAGGCATTGGAATGAGCTGCCCAGGGAGGTGGTTGAGTCGCCAACCTTGGATGTGTTTAAAGGTCATTTGGATGTGGTGCTTGGGGATATGGTTTAGGGTGAACCTCGTGGATTAGAGTTTTTGGCTGGATTTGATGATCCCAAGGGCCTTTCCCAACCTGAATGTTTCTGTGTGATTCTGTGGGTGACTGATTAATTACTCAGAGTGCAGCTTATAGGTCCTTAGCTATATTATCTTTGAGCAGTATTCACCACTATGTAGCATTCTGGCTATGTGCTTGTTTCTGCCCTTTCTTACTGCTTAATTGTCTTTTTTTTTTTTTTTTTTTAAGGGAGTCTCCATTTCTGACAGTGTGTTTGGAGAGTTAAACTGCTGGGGAAGGTGGGTGGGAGTAGAAGGCAGAAGCAGGCTTTGTCTCAGCTGATCGATGGCAATGTCTTTGGTGTGAAATATCTGCACTATTTACTGCTGTGTGAGTTGAACAAACTTAGTCACACCAGTGACTGTGCATGCATTTTGAAACTGCTGCTACTAGATCATTTCTGGCAAGTTCTCTTGAGTGAGACCTTGTTAGAAGGCCTCAAAACCTTTTGAAATCATGGCAGGTGAAATGATAATATGGAAATACCTTCATGTGTTTTAAGAAATCTAAAACTCTTCCCACTGGGAGACACCACACCAAGACTCCAGTATCGCCAGTATAACCTGTGCCAGCATGTTTGAAAGTACACAGGACTGAGAGACAGGTTACAGTGAGAGTTGGATACTTATTCCAAATGCAGTTTTTGTGTTTGTCTGCCTTCAGGATTTATAATGATTAGTTCACTTTCCCAAAGGAGAGAAAGAAGGGAAACCAGAAACAAACTGGTTTGAATGGGAGATTTCCATGTGATGACCATGGGAAGATGTAAACTCTTAATAGAGTAGTCTGGCCTTGCAACTTGATACAGGGTGAGCAGAAGCTTTGTACTTCTCTTCTGAGACAGATGGTCTTACTTGAAAGAGGGTAACTCCACTTCTGTCAGGAGTTATATGTGTGTATAGTGGAGTTTTCTGGTTGTGGTTTGGGTGTGAGGTTTTTGTTTGGTTTGGGTTTTTTTGTTTTAAGCCTATCAGTAGTTCAGGTTGCTTTGCCCAGCAAACCTGGCCATAGGCAGCCTCTGGAAATGTTCATTCTTGCTTCTGCCCATTTCAACTTGGGCCAAAAGCTCAGGCTTAGGGCAGTCTGCAAAGGAATGTGTTCAGCAGCTGACATAAAATTTCACTATCTGTATTCTCAGCTGTTTATTCTGAGCAGAACAGTTTGTCTGTTGTGCCTGTGCTCGAACACACGTAACAATTCCCCAGCTCTGTTTAACTGCACCTTGGTGTGCCTACCTTATTCTTCCCATGGCTGTCCTTCTGTGTATTTTCTGATAGACTGGAAATATATTAAGAGATGCAAGTGGTGGAATACATGTTTTTTATTCAAGAACTGCTTTACTAGTTGACACCATTTAAAATGTCTCAGAACAGAAGCAGTGATTCTGTTTTTGTTTCTGATACTTTTGAATGTTCTCCCTGTGTTGACCTTGTTTTGCTAGTTGGTATTCAAAGAGTATGCCTCAGGTAGCCTTGGCTTTTTCTTCTTATGCTGAAAACTTTGTGGCATTCTTGACTGGCAAGTCTCAGATGATAAAATGTGTGATTGGATTCAGCTCTGACTACTGAGTCTTATGGCTTCAGTTAGTCTGCTTGTACAGATTCCTTGTCTTAAAAGTACTTCTTGCCTTGGCTAAATTAATTGAGGCAAATTGGTTGCTTTGGTTTATGCTTGGTCAAGCACACTCTGAAGTTATGTCCTGGTGAAGTAAGCAAGAGATGTAAGCCTTGGATCTTCTGCAGACAGCAGTTTGTATGCAATATCCTAGAAATATACAGGAAAGTATGGGATGGCTGTAGAAACAAACCACCAACAAACAGACCAAAAAAAACCTTCAAAACTAACTTGAACAAAAGCAGAAAACAACTCTCAAAAAAACCCCCAACCAACCAGACTTCCTCCCTCCCCTTTTGCTTTGTGGCAGAACTGATTTTTTTCACTCCCTGCCCCTAGCCCTACCTGTTGGTTATTGTCATCATGAGTCCTGTGTTTTGTGCTGTTCCTTAGTGACAGCTAGGTGTTTTCACAGAAATGCTATCAGGAAAGCATGTGCAGAGGAGATGCTGTTTTCCATGGTGGCTCTGGTGCATGCAGTGCTCCATGAAATTTGCTGCCTTTTGGTGTCAGTGTCTTGAAGATTCATAGTAATATTGGAAGTTCTACCCCCTGGAGTTCTATGATTATATGAAAATATTGGCTTAGTGCAGTCTCCGTTCATGGTTCTAGTATTCATAGTGTGAGGAGGAGCCTAGAAAACATGGGTCCTGAGGGCTTGGCAATTGAAACCTGAAAGATGGATCCATCACTCATTAATTTTGTTTTTAAAAAAAAAAAAATTTTTTTTTTTTTTAACGAACCATGGTTTATGATATTTGAATCCTTAGAATTGTAAGTATTGGGGATACTTCAAATCTGATAATCTTTCTCAACATGCCTTTTGCTGCTGCTGCTTGTATCTGTGTGTTTAAAACTCCTTTTCTGTTTCAACTCCTTTCTGTCAGGTGTCTCACAGAGGGCTGCATTTTGCTGCTTTTAGTAAATGAACAGGAGTTTTAGAAATCTCTCATTCTCTCTTCCATTTAGAATTAGACGAAACAAAACAAAGCTTGAAGCTGTAAAACTTGGTTTGCTCTGGTCTCTTAATGCAATGGATATTGAAAAGTGGGTGCCTTAATCTGGGGGCAGCAATGTGGGAAATGTGCAGTTTGCTGACACTTACTGTGTTAGCTGTGACCTGCTTACCTGGCAGAGAAGGGCTTTTTGAATTTAGCCTTTAGATTGATGATATCAAATGAGAAATGGCTTGTAAAGCTGTAATGGGTGAAGGTTTAGAATGATTTGTTTCCTTTGGTTTTTATTAACTGATCTCTTCAATCTCTTTGCAGGGGCCAGCTACTTGTGTAGCATTTTCAAGAACTGGAGACTTATTTGCCTCTGGAGGTTCTGATGAGCAGGTATCTGACAAATATATTTGATAAGTTTGTGTCTGGTTACTGTTATCTTGACATCTTACTGCTTTCAAAGAGGAAACAAACATTAAAAATAGTGAGAGATATTAAACATAGACTTTTCTTGCTGAGGAAGCACTTGAGATGGATTATGTGGGAATGGGTATGTACAACAGAGGAAACATCTTTATACTAGCCAGTGCCAGAAAAGGTAATAAGGCAAGCAGGCAGGTATGCTTCCCCTAAATACTCTTAAGTTCCATTGGTCTGCAGGGCTCTGTATTTTCTATTCCTTGATGCTCTGCTGCTCCCACAGATCTTTCCTGTGTCTCATCTGAGATGCTATAGCTAAGCTGTCTCCAGTGACTGACAACAGGTAGTTTTGAGTGTGATTGGAGATGAATATAGTCAGCAAGCCTCTATATTAATGTGAGCCTGGTGCAAAGCTGTGCTAATGCTGCAGTTACACAGGTTTCTGGGTCAAAGTTGGACTTTTCTCTGCTGACCTTTTGTGTATGCCAGGACTGAGCCTTGTCTTGTACCCTGGTAAAGGGGTTTTGTGGGTGAAGCAGTTGGGGTGGGAGGGGAGATGTCTTCCATTTACTTCTAATTCTAAAAGCACAGGACTCTGGAATTAGAAGTAGCACTTCTAATAATCTAGATTCCTGTTGCTTTAAAAGCTGATGGGTTTTGTTTTTTGGTTTGGCCCACTGATAATAGAAATGTTCCCAGTACATGGGGACTATGCTGAAGTGACTCCTGGATTTTCTGCATAATACGTGTTTTTAGCTGAATACTGTCAAGGAGGAAACCAATCCTAGGGCTGTAGCTTCTGACAGCTTTCATAAGCTGCTGCATTTTAAGTCTGTTTTGTAGATTTGACAAGGTAGCTGCTATAGCTTGTTATGCTCTCTCAAGACCACTTTTTATTTAATACTTCAAGCAGACTGATTTGAAGAGGTGCATCCATGTGGATTTTTGGTCTTATAAAATTAGTCACTAAGGTTTGCTCTTAATGCTTATCTAACACGAGTAATAAACCTTTTTGCTGCTGTTTCTCTTAAAAGCACTGATGTAGCTGGAAGCTGCAGTTGTATCACAATTCATTGCTACTTATTTCAATAGAAAACTTCAGCATTTTTATTTTTCCATTTCTAGGCATAGCCTAGAAAGGTGCTCTGTAAAGGTACGTTTATGGCATCGGGGTCTTAAGTGACTTTGTAGCTTGAGATTGTGTTTCTGTGCATGTGTGCTGAGAGGTTACTGTTGGCTTTCCTGTGCCTAGCTCCCATGAAGGAACTACCTCTCTCCTCTCAGATCTGTGTATGACAATGCAGGCAGTGCTTCCTTTTGGGTATGGAAACTTGAACATAAAATGAATGTATGCATGATAAAGAGCATTAGTCTTACATTGCCAGTTGTGTATGTATGAGAAACTTTTTCAGTGGAGTGGACCTGGCTGAATACTAGCTTTTGAATCCANCGAGAGCAGAGTAAAGGGATGATGTGAAATAATAATCAAGAGCATCTCTATAAGTCAATAAACGTTCTTCTATGTGGTATTTTAGACATCTAGCTTGTTTAAGGAAACATTTCTTAGTTACTGAACTGCAAACAGGCTTGTTGGATGAGCCTGCTGGAAGTAGGAGGTGCCATTTGCACTCTGTGCTGCAAATACGCTTGTTTTAGCATAGCGTGAGTTGCCCTGCTGATGATATGAACAGACTTCTGCCCAAAATGGTGGTCTGAGGAAGTATCCATTTTTCTGTCATCAGTCTTCACTGAGCTGTGTTGCATAGCTTTTAATCCCCAGGTTAGACTAGGTGGCAGTGCCCATCTTTTGTTGCAGTAGCACCTTTGTAGCTGTGAAGAGGCAATTCTATCTGCAGAAGAGTATCACTTTTTTCTGTTACACAGTACAATGGCCTCATTGGTTAACTATGCAACTACAAAAGCAAAATGCTTCTATTTCATGTGAAGCGGGGATGAAAATGCATAAGCAAAGAATAAACACTAATATTTCTGATACCCAAGATGAATTCTCTGGACACTTAAGAGACTTTCAAACTTCTAAAGTAATTGATTGTTGTTAAACCTTTTTAGACTTTCAGAGTCACTGCTGAGGATTTTAGTCCATGCTCTTGATATGTTGAAGTGGTTTATGTTAGAGACCTCTCTTCTGAAATAAATACTGCATTGTGGAGAGAAGATACCTGTAAGTGGGATTTAAATTTGGTATTCAACTAAAAAACTAGCTTAAGATCTCTAATGCTAGTCTGAAAATGCTAGCTCTTTTTCCTGTGAACAGATCTCATGATGAACCACTGACTAGTTGTTTAGGATATGGCTGATAAGCGCTATAATGCTGAGCGTGGTATTTTAAAATACTTGTGGTTTTAATGATGTATTCTGCATGTGACTTTGAAGTTCTCTTGGTTGCTCTAGTTTCATAATGTTCCTGACACAAAGAATGTTGGAAGAGGTCACTTACTCATTGAGAACTGTTATGCTATGTCTATTCAGTATCATATTTACAAATAACATCCTTAATTTAATCAATGGCACAGCTTTATTAGGTAAACTTGGTGTGCATCTGCTGACTTCTCTGATGTGTTGACAAAATTGACCTTTAAGCAAACAGATGGAAAATTTTTACTAAAGATAACTTTTTTTTTCTGCAGGTGATGGTGTGGAAGACTAACTTTGATGCAGTAGATGTGCTGAAAACACAGAAGACTGGCACTGGTGTGGATGGGGCCTGTCACATTCTGGTAGGTCAGCCTTCAAAAATCATGTAGAGTTCTTTTTCAGTACTTTCTGCAACTTGAAAGCATGTGAGTTTCAGGCAGTTGAACTATAGAGCTGTCTTTCCTTGGTAATTATTTGAGCTACAAGATGTCTGGTTTTAACCAATCTTTTATTGCTTGTTTTTTTTAACTATACTTGCTTTAAAGGAAAATTTAAATATAAAGATATTTGAAGGGAAACTTAACTGCTTGAGAGAGTTCAGTGCAGAGCCACAAAGATGATTAAGGGAATGGAACATCTCTCTTATGAGGAGAGACTGAGGGAGGTGGGGCTCTTTAGCTTGGAGAAAAGGAGACTGAGAGGTGACCTCATCAATGTCTGTAAGTCTGTAAAGGGTGAGTGCCAGGAGGGTGGAGCCAGACTCTGCTCAGTGATGCCCAATGGCAGGACAAGGGGCAATGGGTGGAAGCTGGAGTATAGGAAGTTTCATGTAAACATGAGGAGGAATTTTTTTGCTGTGGGGGCGACAACACTGGAACAGGCTGCCCAGGGTGAGTTGTGGAGTCTCCCTCTCTGGAGATACTAAAAACCCGCTTGAACGTGTTCCTGTGTGATCTGATCTAGGTGATCCTGCTCTGGCAGGGGGGTTGGACAGGATGAGCTTTCAAGGTCTCTTCCAGCCCCTGATGTTCTGTGATTCTGTGAAATTGTGTGTGTATATATACAGTTTTTTTAAAATTAGCAGCCTGTGTTTAAGAATTGTAGGCTTGTATGGTAATCCACAAAAACATAGATGTAAGAGATGAATCCAATTTTGTTAGATGGTATGGATCATTTAGGCTGGAGTTAGTTGTGAAAACAGATATTGTTCATGAGATCTTTTCACTGACAGTCAGCAAAGACAAAAGAATTAGCTGTGCACAGGCTTCACACCTGAGAAATAAGTGACTTTGTACTGGAGCTTCTTTCCCAAATACTTGCAAATATTAGTTCATATCTGTTCCCTGAACCATGCATTGAGACATCAGAGTTCTGACTGTATCTAATGGATAGATCCACCAACTGAGTGATTCAGTATGATGTGCTGACCTAAATGTAGTGCCGATGTGGGATGTTGTGGCTGTTACGAAAGTAGCTTTTGAAAGCTACTGCCCATATTGTTCATGATTTTTGCTCTCATCAGACTCTAGATATTTATAATGTATTTGAGTTTACCTACAGGATTCTGAGATGTTATTACAGTGGCTGTTTTTTAGTACCTCTTATTCAACATGAGTTGTAAGCTAGAAAACAGTGTTTGAACCAGGGAGGATTTGTGTGTGTGTGTGATTTGCTCAGTTGAGAAGTGAGCTTCTAACCAACATCTGTGGCAGTGTGTTTAGTCTTACCAGCTTAGATCTTCTTTAGTGGGCTACTAAACTTACATTCTTTAATAGGTATTTAATATGATTTCAGTAATATTTAATAAAATTATTAAATATGACTTTGGTCATATTGAAGGTGTTGAAATAGCTGTAGTATTTTGTGATCAATAAATCTGAGTCTGCAACTCTAAACCTGATGTTTTACTAAATGGAGTTCTCTGTAAAGAAAGCAAACAAAACCAGGGCAAGTTAGTGCTTGGTGGCTTGGAGACAATGGTAGGAAGCAATTACAGAAAGGAGGAGGAGGTAAAAGTGTTTATTGGTACTTGTCTGGTTTTGGCTAAAACTTGCCTTCTTCCTTTTTCTCCTCTCCTGTGTTCTAAAAGTTATACAGGCTTTGAAGACAGCAGTCCAGTGACCTCTTTGTTTATTAGCCTGTTGAACTGGATGAACTTTGAACTCCAGCTGCTTTAATTGAAGACATTTTCTAGTGTAACTGTGATCTGAAATACAGCAGAGACAAGGAAAGCCTTTATAGTAAAAATTACCATTTCCAGTTTGTAACATTCCAAGGAATGGCTTAAATGGTGTAGACAAGGTGCCTGCTAATGAGAGGCTATGGTAAGTTTGCCCCCACCTGTACTACTGTTTATTACCAGAGCACATTGTCCAGTAGTAATTAAAGGAAAAGAAAGAAATTCTTGAACTCTTATAGAACTTAGTAGTTCATTATAAAACCTCTTAAGATGTGCATTGAAAGAAGCTTCTGAACAACACCCTTGAACAGTGACTAACCACCCTGAATACCTGTCCTTCCAACAAAATTTCTGCATAACTTGTAAGAGATGCTCCTGCAACCGTCTGTGTGACACTCGCAGACAAATCTCTGTTCTATGGTGTTGGTTGACAAGGGCTTAATCTGCTTATGATCTGAGCCTATGTGAAACAGGGCACTGTAAATTCTTTGAGATGTAGCATACTGGTTTGGACCATGTCTTAAAGAGCAAAGTGAGTCCATGCTGAGTCATGTAGAAGAGACATACTTTGGTTTGGGGACCTGAATTCTCTCAAAGGAGTGGTATTTTGAACTGCCACTCAAAAGCAGCCTTTGTTTTGGGTGTGCAGGGTGGGAGCTGCTGATCCCAGCAGCTCTGCTTGATTGTAAAAATTTGGGAGGTTACTGTGTTATGTGCAACTTACAAAAGGCTAAAAGTCAGTGGGACTCTTGGGAAATGCAACATTATCTTTTGGTCTGAATAGTACAAATGATGCTTCCACTAGATCTGCCAAATTAGCTCTGAGCAAGAGATTTGTAAATTAAGCCTTTCCCCTACCAGTACAGTTAGTTATCCATGGCTAAAAAGCAGCGGTGATGGTGGCTTCAGTCAAGATCAGGGGTGCTGGTTGGCACAAGTAAGAAGAGCATCGTAGTCAGCCAGGTCTGTTGATGCATTTCCCAAGTGTCCTTGCTTTTATGCAGTTAAGAATGTTGTATTACCTTGAAAATGTGATGCAGCTCTGTCCTGCTGTGAAGGGGTGGGGTTACAATTCTCCTCTCTTTTTTTCAGTCTGACTGGGGTTGCCAGAACCAATATAGTCTAAATATTTTGAGTGCTATCAGCTGTATCAAGGCTGCCTGTTACAAGAACAATCTTGTAGTGTGCCAGAGTCTAAATCTGGTCTCTACTAAAGAGCTCACTACACTTCAGAAGAATGGAAATGCAAAATGTGATTAGTGCTCATAGTGCATATCCTTGTATGTTAGCTTGTTAGGAATGCAGCACTTTAATACTAAAGCAGTCCCCTTTCTAACTTCAGCAATTGTAAGAACAAACACTGTAGTCTGAGAGCTTGTTTAAAATACCACAGGTTAAGTTTAAATTTAGAATTGATATGAAATTGTTCTTTCATATCTGTTGTTTCTGTCAAACAGAAACTGTTATCTCTGACTTGGTTTGTTATTTTAAGTAGACCTGAGCATGGGAATCTTGGCTCTGTGATAACTTGCCCATTCATGGCAACTTACTCTCTTCTGTCAAGTGAATCTTATGACTTCTCTCTTTCAGAGATTTATTATGCCAGGCTCTTTAAGAGTGCTATCATTGCTGTAACTTACTGCAAGAGCTGAATTTTGCTGTATATTCAATTCCTTCTTGTTTTGCCTTTTAATAATGAAGTATGTACTTTGATTTTTTTGTGTAGTTGCTCAGCTACTTTTCCCCACCAAAATCAACTTGAAGCTGCCACCTGTGGCTCTTGATTTCATGCCAGTGTCACTTTTTTCCTTGAATGAAAAGTGAAGCTACTTCATCTCTTTCCACTGCTGTTAGTGTGCCAGGGATATGCTTCTGGCAGAAAAATACTGGGGTTTTGCAGATGTTTTGGGGGTGTAACTACATTTAAAACAGGCATGTATGTTGTAATGTGGGTTTAGTACCCCTAAAACACATGAACACTGTTCTTGATGCATTATGTATCTGTTTGTACCCTTTACTAAAGTCAGAGAGAATATTTTTACCATGAGAGCTCTCCTGTGTGGTGTATAATTGTCTCTTAAATGTTGTGGGAACACAAATACTAATCAAAACAGTGGCTGTGTAAAACCACTCTGTTCAGTATCTAGTTCTCATTGGGAGAATCAGACTAACATTCAAGTTTAGAATAACTGAACACAGACATCAAAACTAGCTTGTCATCAAAATGAATAGAAAGAAAAAATTAATGCTAAATCACCTGTGGGATAAAAGAGGCATGAAATATTGTCAAGGTGAGCTTGAAAACAAACAATGTTCAATTTCAAAGGTCATGGGAGACTAGAGCCTGTAGAAGATGCTATTTTCTCAGGTAGTTGATTAAAGTTCCTTATGAATCAGGGTATTGGGGTTGTTTGCAACAACGGGCTTGAACATCAAAGTTGCTCTACCCACCTGCTTGTGTTTTCTGTAAATATGTAGAGCCTGGGAGATGCAACTTGCTTTGGAAGTGAAACTGCTCCATGCAAGGACTTAATGCAAATGATAGAGAAACTCATGATGAGTGGGAATTGCAGTCATGACCATGGTGTAAAAGCGTAGAAAGGAAAGTGTGATTAAAGCACTAAAACTGTCAGAAATATTTATAAATATCTGTTATTGTAGATGTGAGACTTGCAATGTTAAATCAGAATTCCAGTAGCTCTGAAATAAATGCTTACTCTTAAACTGTGAGCTAATGGTTATTGCTCTTAAGTGTTGCCTGATTGCCTTGAAGACTGAAGTTAAGGGCAAGCAAGCAGTCCATGATGCAAGTTGTATGAAACTGGGAAGAAATGAAGTCCTACAGTCCTGTGTCGTGATCCTATGAGGATTTGTTTGCTCTGATCTAGAATCTTGTCATCAAGATGAATAGAAAGAAAAAAATAATGCTAAATCACCTGTGGGATAAAAGAGGCAGGAAATATTGTCAAGGTGAGGGGTGGGAATAAATGCATGCTTTAATCTGTAATCCTGAGTGATGACGACCTAAAGGGAAGTTAGAAGGAAAAGTATGGATTTTGTGTGTGATTTCATAAACAGGAGCTCTTAGGCTTGTCCTGGGGTCAGTAACAAGCATAGAATCACAGAGTGGTAGGTTGGAAGGGACCTCAAGGATCATCTAGTTCCAACCCCCTGCCATAGGCAGGGACACCTCCTACTAGTACAGGTCACTCAAGGCCTCATCCAACCTGGCCTTGAACACCTCTGGGAAGGGAGCAGCCACAACCTCCCTGGGCAACCTGTGCCAGTGTCTCACCACCCTCCCTGTAAAGAACTTCCTCCTAACATCCAGTCTAAATCTCCCCTCTTCCAGTTTAAACCCATAAGGTTGTATCTATAAGGATACATAAGGATGTATCTATATGAAGGATGTATCTGTATGAAGAGTTGTGTAGGATCAGATCTTGGGACATGCTCATAGATCTGGTACGTTATGAAAACATTCATCATACAGTTTGTCCAGAGGGCAGATAATGTTTTATTTCTGGGGCTTGGTATTTTTTTGTTGGTGTTTTTTTTTCTTTAAATACAAGGAAAGCTTCGTACATGTGGTCACATCTGACGTGAGTAGGCAAGAACACTTGTTTCATTATGTGACAAATTTGCTGCTATTGTTGACTAATTCCAAGAAGACTATGTATGGTCAAGTGTTATGAGAAAATGCTGGACAGTTGATGTCACATGGAGAGTTAACAAATGCCTGGTGTTTAGAATGACTTGTACACTGAAAATTGTGAATAAACAGGTTTCTATGCAGCATTGTGGAAAATAGGCAATATTCTTTGATACAAAAATCCCTTTCTCAAATATAAATAGACCTTCTCTAGGCATGTTGTAACTGCAGAACACTACTTTGTGAGGGAGGAGGCTGATGAAGAGGCTTTAGTCTAAGCCTCTGCATAGCACTTACTAAAGGAAGATGCTTTAACACTTGTTTGTGTTGCAGTAGGTTGGAAGGGAAGCTGTCTTGAAGAAGGGGAGTGGGAGCTTAGCTGTCCAAAAGGCAGTGAAATTGCACAGTTTGAGCACTCTAGCCTCAAAGTAAGGGTGTCCTGGTTAGTGACAGCAGGTACAGCAGAACATAAGCTTGCAGGTGTTGGGGAAGAGTTTCTCTTGCCACTTCAGTAGCGAATTCTGCAATCACTTAACTCAAATACATGCAGCTTAAGTTTTCAGGTCCAGGCAGAACTCTGAGACACCTACTCATGTGAGTGGATATGCAAACAAACTCAGCATCAGGTAATCCCTTGGTAGGGCAATCTGGGAGACATGGGTAGAGGTGCAGAGTTGTCCTCTGTCACTCTCTTGCCAAGAAGTCTTTCTGTTGTTTTGAAATCCAAGAGCACAAATATCTTTAGCTCCTTTGAAATTAAATGGTCCTCAACTCTGAAGCTACCAAATTTGAAAGCTAATCTAATAGCAGACTTCACAAAATGAAGTTTGGGAAGAGCAGCACTTCAGCAAAAAGGACTTTCAAAGAAGTGAGTATCCTGTGACTCTTCAAATGCATCTTTTGGTTAAGATAGGCACTTTAGGCCTCTTTGCCAAAGCTGGGTTTGACATTTTCTCCAGGCATTGAACTGTGCTTGTTTTGGAAAAATTGCCATTAAAGAAACTGTTAGGTTGAATATAACTGGAGACTAATTCCAAAAAACCATGATCTGATGATAAAACTGACTGAGGCCTGTGACTGAACTTCCAAAGCTGACTCCTTTGCTGGCTGTGTTTTGTTTGGTGACCTCAAGTGCCTCCTGTCTCAGCCATGGTCTCCATGCTGACCACAGCAGTTGATTCTGTCAGCCACTTGTTCCTTGTGTAAATAAATTCCTTCTGAGTTATGCATATGCCAGATGTGCCTTTTCTCTTGTTGACCTTTTGACTTCCCAATTGGTAACTATCTCTAATTTTGGCATCCATTAATACTTTTGTACAGGTTTTCTTTTTTTTTTACTTGCTGTGAAATCTCCCAGGAGCCAGTTCTCTTCTTCCACAGAGCCACGACTCTTCACAATTGGATGTGAATATCTGTTGTCATTTGCACCTTCTCCACCTCTTTTTATTTATTTATATTTAAGTGTTGTGAGGGAAGAGTCCTGTATTCAAAGGCAGTGGATTCCGCCTTCAGGGAAAATGTGGTCTGCAAAATTATCTTTCCTGATCCACCTGTCACCTTGTTTTTCTGAGGATGCATTCCCATTCCAGGAAGGCTTTGCCTGGTACATGATTTGCCTTCCTCTTGGAATAGGTAGGTGCATTATTTATTTAAAAGAACAACAGGGTGATGTTTCCACTGGTCTCTACCCTGCTTGATAGAGGTGGGAAGGAGCCTTGCTGTGACTGATCACAGGATGCTCAGAAGCTCCTAACTCAGATCCTTCACAAGCAGTGCAGTTGCAGATGGTTATCCAGAGCTACCCAACTTTCACTGTCTTTTCATTGAAGGAAGCTTTCTCGGATGTTGTATTGTAACATGAGCTTGTAATACATTGCAGAGAGACAGTGGCTCAACAAGAACAGAGTAAATACTTCATTCTTCTCTGGTCTTTGTCATGTGGACAAAGCTGGATATATACCTTAGCTTCTGCCTGAAGAGACTGTGCTTGTAAACCTTGTGAGAGCCAGGAGGACATAATTTTCTTTCATGATTCATATCCTGCTTTTTACAAGAGCAGCTGGAAGTTCTTTGTGTCAGAAGTGCTCCTTTGCTGTCTTCACTTATCTGGCTGAATACCAGAGGTTTAGATGAACTCTGACATCCAGAGGTAGCAGACATTTAGTTGACTAAAGGATCTGTTGTGGGAAGCAAGCCTGACTAGTTGAGAATGCTTCTTTGATCTCTTCTTGTGTGATTCAGCATCTTCAGACTCTGAGAAAGTAATTCTTGTTGTGATAGGATGGTCAGTAGGAACTCTGGGTAACGTGGGCCAGGAAGAGCACACTGCCTGTTCATTTATAAACACAACTTTTTGTGTGAGAGACAAAAACTTGGGCTTGCATTGTGTGTTCACAGACCCATCTGAACTTCACCCTGGTACAAATAGCCTGGTTCCAACCCAAGAAAGGGATCAGTGTTGCATCATCTGTTTTGTGGGTAGCCCTCAAGGGGGTAACCTCATGGTTTTTCTTTATTGAAAAGGCTGGATCTGAGTGAGCTCTAGAGTCTGGCTTTAATTCACTGGAGAGTAAGGTCTAGTGGCAATACCAGAATTCTTCATCTTGAGAAGCCCAAGTTTATCTGAGCAGAACTTGATAACCCTGTGCATTGTGGAGCCTCGCTGCAATATGTTCCTGTTTTCTGCATCTTAATTTCACTGTGAGGCTGCATCGGAACAAAATAAATGGTTTGCTGTCACTTGACAATGTCTATCTCACAAGCAGCTAGTAGTAGAGCTCCTTCTTGGAATACATCCTGGGAAGCCCTCTTTAATGGCCAACCCTCTAATGCTCTTTCAGGTTTTTTTGTCTGGTTAATTTGTTTTTTGTTTGTTCTTGCTGTGTGAAACTGACTTGTTTGGTTTTTTTTTTTTTTGCAAGCTAATGGGTTTTGTCCCTCTATGGTTGCTCTTTTCATGAATCTCTTCACTATGTTTTTCTCTTGATGTGGTCAATGTAAGGAAAGAAGGGTGTGTAGGATAAACAAATGAAAGCTTGTGCTCTCTGATTTTGTGCCTTAACATTTTTTTATGCATTGTTTCTCATCTTGATGAGGGACCTAAGAGTAAGGAAGAGGCTGCCCTCAGGTTGGCTTTCCAGGAGGCTCTGAATTACGCAACAGCTTTGCCTGTTAGTGGATGGGAGCAGCTGTGCTGCTACAACTGTTTTCCCTTGTGTTCTGGTTTGACAAGACTTTTTAGCAGAAGTAAGAGGATCAGCTTTTAATTTCTGTCATTTTACAATGAATAGATTTGTTCTTTATGGTGCTGGAACAATAAGGCAAGTCCTGACAAGTCATTATTGGTCAGAATAAAAATTACCTTTTAAGTTCAGCATCTGAGGCTAATTAATGTAAATTTACCCCCTTAGATGGCTGCTGTATGTGGCTTGTTTTAATGCTTGAGTCATAATTCAAAGAGAAGAGAGGGAGGCAAGATTTATATATTTTTTTTTTCCCCCAAGCTGCTATTGTGTCAGCTTTGAGATAAGATTAAAAAAAACTTTCAAAGCTTGAGCTAAGATGTCAGACTCTCCTGCTGCAATCCAAACTTTAAGCAAGAGTGATGACACATGGGGATGTTACAGAGTGTGTGTGACTGCATGTGCCTACATACATGTATATGATATGCATTATTTATCACATGCATGCCTAGGTCTGTTACTGTGTGTATGTGTGTTACACAGCATATACATGCCTGTCTCACTAAGGGCAAATGATTCTGGTGAAGAGAACAATCTGGAGCTGGTTTTCACACTTCAGGATGTCAGTGTGTAGTGTCTTGCCTTGGAGACTGTTGGTTTTGGTGTGAAGAACAAAACCCAAACCCCCAGCCTGTAGCTGGATAACCCAAGGCTGAGGATAAACACTTTGTTTCAGTGTTTAGCTACTTTTTTGGGGAGGAGTATTTCCCAAGAGCAACCTTACATGGGGTTGGGGAAGAGTTGCTTCAATTCTTGAGGAAATTTCTTACCAGTGGTTCTTGTATTTAGTCTTTTATTCCTTTAATGGTTAATTTCCACACAACTTCCCTAGATTTTGGCTGCTGTTACTCTCTAGTAGCAGCGTTAGGATAGCAAATGGAGCATTACCTGTGTAACAGAGGTTAATTTCACAGAATCACCAAACTTTAGAGGTTGGAAGGTACCTTCAGAGATTGACTCCAACCTCCCTGCCAAGGCAGGATCACCTAGGGTAGTTTGCACAGGAATGCATCCAGGTAGGTTTTTAAAGTCTCCAGAGAAGGAGGCTCCACCACCTCTCTGGGCAGCCTCTTCCAGTGCTCTGTCACCCTCACTGTACAGAAGTTTCTCCTCATGTTGAGGTGGAACCTTCTATATTCCAATTTGTAGCCATTGCTCCTTGTCTTATTGCTGCTGACCACTGAAAAAATATTGGCCCCGTCCACTTGACACCCACCCCTCAAATATTTATATACACTGATAAGATCACCCCTCAGTCTTCTCCAGAAGACTTTGTTTCTTACTAAATTCTGGAAGACCTCTTCATGCCTCTTAAAACACTAGCACTGATGTGAAGAGAGAGTTGGTTAAGGGAGATAAAACGTGTAAGCAAATAAGGAAAAGAGAAAACTGAAGTGTTGAAGGCTTCCTTCTCAGTAAATGCAGCCCAGCTTTGTTTTTTTTGGACAGCTAGTAATCATTGTTGGACCTGTCCATGCACTTTTTCCCTGAGCTTTCAATGTCTGTTTCCCATTTTCACTCATCACAGAAATAACACTTGTGCTTTTGAAAATGTAACACATGCAAAACTTTCTTCCATGTTTGTGGAAAGCTTTTTAGCTATTTAAAATGTAACTCAGATTGGAAAGGAGCTGACTATTGAAGGTTAGTTCTTACTATTTTATTGTTTTTCCTTAGTAAGACTGAATAAATGTAGTTTTGCATTAATGACTAATAATTTGGAAACCACAGCTTTGCCAGAGTTGCTTACTGGTTTTGGGTTGTGGTGATCCCCTTTGCCAAAGCTTATCAGGAACCTTGTTCCTTCCAGTGCCAGACACACTCAGGCCCCTCCTTGAAAATCATTGTGGGGGTCTACTTGCTTTCCACTTCTTGTGTAAAACAAAGATCACAAAAAAAAAAAAAACCAACCCTGTGAGCCTGACTTCAACTGTCACACATGCCAGTATGGTATGCATTGTGCTTCTCAGTGTAAACCAGCTGACAGGTATGGGGGGAATGTAGCTTGGAGGCTTTTAGCTGTCTGCAGAGATGCTTGAAGATACCTTGAAAATCATGGTACTAATGTCTGCTATGGTTTAAAAGTGACACTTGCAGAGTACAGAGGTAAGTTAAGTGCATAAGCAGACATTGAACCAAAGAGCAAGGTTACTGAAACAGGGGAAGAGAAGAATTTTATCCTTTCTGCCAGGCAGGGGTGGGGCGAGGACCTGCTCTTGGCTGGAGAAAGCCAAAGCATCACTTGCATGGGCAGGGTCCTAGTGTTCCTGTAAGCAAATACAAATTTCAGTCCAAGTGCAGCCTTGTATATGTGGATAGGCTGATTGTATCCATGTCTAAATAATTAGGTGGTCATTAGCTATTACCTCTGTTTGTTTCTTTTCTGCACCTTGGCCAGCAGAGCTGGATGGTGTGATGCTGTTTCACTTAAAACACACAAACCTCCTTCCATCTGCCTGCCTCTGCCAGTGGTTCACTTAGGCTTTGGCACAAGACCTTGGAGTGTAAAGGAGTTGGAGCTGTACTTATTAAATCTTTTTTTTCCCTTGGGGTTATCACAGACTTAATATTTATTGCTTATGGCAACACATAGGCATTGCTGTGGCGGTGTCAAGTTTTCACTGGGTATTTTCAGTAGCACCAGTAGCGAAAAGGGTTCTGTGTGAATTATTTCTGGCCTCTTTCATATCTAACCCAAGATACCTTTTGATGTGAATCAAAAATAAAAAGGAAGTCATGCTCTTTTCATCTCCTTCCTTTGTTTCTCCCCTTCCTTCCCTACTCCAGCTTGAATACCAAAATAAGAGGTAAGCAAGGATAAATTGTTTCACTAAACAAATTTAAGTTGTATCTTATTTCTAGTTGCTACTCTCTGCTGGTCTTGGAGTACTGCAAGCCCTGAAGGATGTGAGTGCTCCAGAAACTTCAGTGCTGCCTTAGCAGAGGAATGCTTTTCTACCCCAGAGAAATGTGCTTGTGCCTGGAGAGCTGTGCGCTGTGAACGATGTTTTGTATGCAGTAGGGAGAAATGAAGTCACCTCTGAGTTTCAACGAGTCCTCCAGTCTAGCACTATGTGCTCCATCCTGGCCTTCCTGTGGAGCTTACCTAGAGGCCGATATGCTTCCACTGGATGTCACTGTTGCTCTCTGAAAACACAAAGTATCATAGAATCATAGAATGGTAGGTTGGAAGGGACCTCAAGGATCATCTAGTTCCAACCCCCTGCCACAGGCAGGGACGTCTCCCACTAGCACAGGTTACTCAAGACCTCGTCCCACCTGGCCTTGAACCCCTCCAGGGAGGGAGCAGCCACACCCTCCCTGGGCAACCTGTTCCAGTGCCTCACCCCCCTCACTGTAAAGAACTTCCTCCTAACATCCAGTCTAAATCTCCCCTCTGCCAGTTTAAACCCATTGCCCCTTGTCCTGTCATTCACCAGTGGTGAAAATGACTCTCCAAAACAAAAGACTTTTAATGGCGTTCCTCTCTCTTTGGGATTAGTAGAATCGAGACCCAAATAAACAGTGTACACCACCTTTGGGAATTTTCTACTCCTCTGTTTCTAGGGGAGTTTTTAGCTAAGATAGTAAATTTCATTGCACTTTGAATACATTGAATGTCAGTACTGAATTGAATACACTGGATGTGTGTGTGTTGCTTAAAGGGAATATTATCTTTCCAGATACTTCAATTAACTGCATACTCTTAAAAAAAAAAACCCAACCAATCAAAAAGCAGATACACTGTGGAAACTGATTTTTAGAGACTTAAAGGTAGCGCTAAGCCTAGGTCCCCTGCACCCTTCCAGTGGAGAGAAATGAAGGGAAATAAAAAGAAATACTTACTCTGGATTAAATTCTAACAATCAAAGAATGGTAAGGTTGGAAGAAGACCTCAAGGATCATCTAGTTCCAACCCCCTGCCATAGGCAGGGACACCTCCCACTAGCACAGGTTACTCAAGGCCTCGTCCAACCTGGCCTTGAACACCTCCAGGGAGGGAGCAGCCACAACCTCCCTGGGCAACCTGTGCCAGTGTCTCACCACTCTCACTGGAAAGAACCTCCTCCTAACATCCAGTCTAAATCTCCCCTCTACCAGTTTAAACCCATTGCCCCTTGTCCTGTCATTGCAAGATCTTATAAATAGTCCTACTTACTATTTACTAGTAGGTCTAATATCTGGGTAGATGTTTATCTTGCCAATATATCTTTGACATATAACTTACTTGGAAAGCAAAATGGCATTTGTTTTAGTTGTCTTGTTTTACTATGGATCTAAGTGTTGTGTAGTTGATACTTGCCCTGCAGCCCCTGCTTCAGCTTGCTGATAGGTGGCCAGAATGCTGCTTAGCCAGAATGTTTTTTTGTAGAAGGCTCAGTGAGAGACCTCTGGAACGATGGCTGATTAATTTTCCCCTTCCCCCAAGCATAGTTGTACTGTGCTGTCTTTAAGTGGCTGCTATAAATAAATCACTTCTGTTTTCCCTTTGTCACTGAGAGCTGTATTGTATTCTGAAACTGCTCATCTATTCTTCCTTTAATGCTCAGCTGCTTCTTGCCATGCTCCCAGTGCTTAAACGTGCAGATGCTGTAAGCAGAGGTTTGGTGGCAAATACATGCCTTGGGTTGTGCTGGATAAACTGCACACTTCAGCTCTCACTAAAATAAGTGAAACCTCTGCAGCAGTGTCATTGGCACCTGCCCCCTGGATTCAGCTGGGTTTACACTGCAGGCAAGTCATGTGGGGGCATGTGTATCTGTAACTGTGATGCTCCTGAGTACCCAGGCTGCAACAAAGCCCATGCCTATTTCAGGGCTCTTCCTATGTTTTTGCAGAGTTTGTTAAAATCCATTAGAATTTTGATCACTAGTGGCTGGTTCACCCCAAGATACAGAGTGCTGTTAGGTTAAAGGTGGCTGTACTTTGATCTGTGAGGGTTTTCTTGGTTGTTCTTGCAAACAGTAGCAGGGGCGTGATTTAATCCTGTTTTGCAAAACTAGAAAATACTTCAGTCTGGGGCAATTCAGTTTTTCCTCACTTGGGTGCACATTTCCTTTCAGATATACTGGCACTTAGGTAGTGTAAGTGCAAGCTGTAGCCTGGTTGTTGAAGGAAAGTTTCCAAGTATTTCCCTCTTTTGTTAAAATGTAAAGGGCAAAGCTTTCCCTGAAGGACCCCACAGTGATGCCTACCACTGTCAGCTTTTGAGGCCGTAGGGAGGATTCAGTAGCAGCAGCCTTACCACCTTCCAAACACAATTTCAGATGGTGTCACTGCAGTGTTTGAACTAGACAGAAGTCCAGGTGGGTGCTTAGGGCCTGCAACCTGTCTCTGAGCATTGCAATCTCTATCCGCCCCCTTTTCTTTTTTTAATGAGGAAGAGTGAGTTTGAGCTCATCAAACTGTTTGGCAGCTTTCTAAAATGAGTGTCAAACAGAATTGTGGATGTCCGTTTGGATGTAGGCTACTTGTAAAAATGCCCCATCATCAGCCTTGTGAATTCCTGCCTTTCCTTGACTGCAAAAAAAATGGAGACCTTGGCATGAAAACTCCAAAAGGATTAAAAAAAGACCCCAAATGCACAAACTACATCCTGGTGTCCTTGATGCCATGATATGAAAGCCATTGTATCATTGTTGCTCTCTGTTCACAAGGCTTGTGCTAGCTGGTAGCAGAGGGACCTGCTTTGGCTAGTGCCAATACAAAAATACCTACTTGGGCTCCTCAGCCTCTTCAGAAGTAGTGAGTGAAATAGATCTGGTGAATCAGATCCAGCTGGGTACAAATGCTGTGCTTCAATGTGTGAAAAAGGAAAGGGCTTAGTCTTTGAGATGCAGCATGCATCTCTGCCTTGGCTGAATTGGCTGTCAGCTGATCCTTTGCTGCTGTCCTGCTGCTGCTCTGTACAGCATGGGTTGCATTTACAGTTTGAAACATTTCTGTCTGATCTAGCTGAGAGCTTGCAGGCATTCTCAGTGAGCTCCACCTTGTGCTGAACGTGCCTGTGTTGGGCAAATCCAGGCTTAACCCTTGCTGGATGCTGTATATAGGGCTCCTCCTTGAGAAACCTACCTGGATGTGTCGCAGACTCCAGACTGCAGCAGGGTGGGTAGGATGAGTAAGAAGCTAGAGCACACTGGCTTCAGTTTCTCTGCCTTTTTGTGGGCAGCAATTCAAAGTGCTGTCTGTAGGTGTGGGTGTTGGATACTTGGTTTTTGCACCTGCTGTGGCAGGGTAAACTGGATACAATGTGCTTGGGCCTTACAACTGAATATTCAAAGACCTTGGTCAGTTGAAAGCCTGCCTTTTGGAAGTCACAGTTAATGATACATTGACGTAGTTCTTATTTGGTGGCTGAATGTGTCCCTGGTTTAGATGGATGAACCACCTTAGAATTTCATTGCTGAAGGAACCTGTAGCTGGAGAATCTTCTTGATGATCATGTCTGGTAAGAAACTGTTCAGGCATCTGTGGTGGTTGGAGTAAGGCAGTATGTTGTATTGTCATGCTTCTGGTTTTTTAAATGTAGGTATAGTTCTGTTCTTAGGGGTGTTGCCACTCTTCAGAGTGCCTAAGGAGCCCATATGATCTTTGTGAAGGTGGCTTGCTTGGCTTTTCCTGGGGGTGGTACATAGCCTGTAAGCTGATCAGCAGAGTGTAGCATCTGTGACAAAAAGCTTCTGTTGCCACTGGTTTCAACTTGATGTGATGAAGGACCACCCGACCCTGAAGCATCAGGTGTGGGACATCTTTGCAGTAGTGCCCTTACAAACATGGTAGACTCTGAAGCTTTGTGGACTGTAGCGAAGAGAATATCAACTTGAGTTCAACACAGCAGCTTTTTCTGAGTAGCTGTCTGCCATATGCTATAAAGGTAGACAGAGAGACTATGTTAGTACAGTCACTTTTCTGCTTCTGTGAGTCAGCTTGTTCTAATGGGTTTTGAAGTGGATAGCTTATCATCATCTGGGATTTTAAAGTGCAGGTTGTATGCAGTGTTAGCTTGTTCTGCTGTGCCATGATTGACTGACCTAAAATCACATCATCAAAATAAGGTAGTTAGCCTTAAAATAACAAGAAAACATGTTTCTTCAAGCTCATTATCCATTGAAAAAGCAATGTTTGGAGGTCTGTTTTTTTGGGGGTTTTTTGGTTTGTGGTGTTTTTTTTTTCCTTTTGAGTTTAAAGAGCAAATAGCAGCTCTGTAAGACTGGCTTTCTCTTGCCTCTGCAAGAACATGTTTTAGTTGGTTGACTCAATGCATCAGTGATCAACATGTGGCTCTTGGTCTACCTGCAGCACAGGAGCAGCTGGAGTGTGGCTCCCATGCTGAGGCTGTGCAGCGTGACCTGGAGTGTGGGCTGTGTTGGTACAGGGCCCGAAGATAATCCAAATTATCCAAGCAAGTGGGAGGAAGCAAATTAGCAGATTCTGGTGTGGCTGGTACCACCTGATACACAGCTGCATCCTAAGCCTGTAGAGGAGTGCAGTGATCCCTGTGGAGCAGTTGTTGTAGCTGTCTTTTAAACCTTTCCCTTCATTTCCTGCTCCTTATGCAAAACTGGTCTTGTGATACTTGGCTGTTTGGGGACTGCTTGGTTGTCAGGATCTGGAAGAATAGTTGGCCCTTACTAGCAGGTTTAATGGACAGTAGCAAGCTGTTCTCCTGTCAAAGCCTCCTACTGCTGTGTCCTGTTCCTCCCCACCTCTCACAATCTCTACCTTCCCTGCGTAGTCACATTTAGGGGGTTTGCACTGTTTGTTATTTGTTTTGCCTAACTGTAAGTCTGGACTTCAGCCTTGGGAGCCTTTCTATGGCTTAAGTCAGTGATGTCCAGCAGTGCAAGGGTTGGTGATACACACATGCACACACATATATGTTTTTTTTAATATATATATATACACACACACGTGCATGTGTATTTACATGTGTATGTGTGCACATATATCTTCATAATGAACTAAACAGTTCAGGGGTTAAAGTTTTATGTGAGCTGGTTTGGGATCTCCTTGCAGCTTAGTTGGACATCTTGTACACCTGACATCAAATAGAGGTGAGCAGGTGAATTGATACAGCACTGGTGAGAAATGCATTCATCATGGTGGGGATGAAAGAAGACAGAGAAGAAATTCTTCATTCCTTGCTTAGGAAAAGCACATGGGGGGGAACTTTTGAGACCATGTTTCAGCCTGTCAGAATTCCTTGCTGCTTTGTTGATTTTAAAACTTCAGTCATAGATGTGAGTAATAAGGGCATGGGATGGAGCCTGCACCAGGCCGTGGAGAGCTAAGTTTTGACTGCTGAGATCTTGGCTTTAGATTTTAAATCTTGTCTGTTAGTGTAAATTGAGAAACTCATGTCTGCAATTGCTTAATCAATTGGCTACCTTGTTTAGTTAAACTCTGAACTACTTTTACTGGCAGTAATGAAGATAAATAATGCAAATAGTCTTTGTTCTGGAAGGAAGATACCATTTTGAAAGAAAACCAAAGAAGAATTAGTTCTCTAGTGGAGATCTATTTGTGCTTTTAAAACTTAATTTATTCTGAATGAAATATTCAAGCTTGCATAACTAAAACTGTTTAAATTGAAACATCAAAGTAAACTTGCTCTTAACCTTCCTGAGGAGGGAAAACCAGTTCAAGATATAAACAAAATAAGAATTGCTAAATCAAAACTGCCTTTCTTATTACATATTGGAGTGTCTTGCTTCTGCTGAACTTAGCAGCAGTACAGCATTCTTGCCTTCATACAACTACCAAACATAGAGTCAAAGAACAGNTTTGTGGCCCTCCTCTGGACCTGCTCCAACAGTTCCATGTCCTTCCTGTGCTGGGGGCTCCAGAACTGCACACAATACTCCAGTACTGCACACAGTACTTCTTCCTAAGATCCAGTCTAAACTTACTCTCTCCATGTTTTTTCAGCTGAGGGAGAGTCTTTTACTTTAGTTATTAGACTCCTCAATTCTTAAAATGTGGTTGTCATGCTTCCATGTGGCTCCAGTGAGTGTCTATTTGTACAGTACATGCCTCTGTACCACCTGAGCATGCCAAAGCTCTTTGCACAGAGAGAACCTGAACCTTGCAGGATTGCTTCATGATTGGTATCTGAGGTTTGCTTTTCCTGATGGTTTAAAACTCAAACCTAAACAAACAAAACAAACAACAAAACCAACCTCCCCCAAACAAAGAAAAACCAAACAAAAACCCAAACCAAAACTCAACCAGGACAAACAATAAAAATCCTTCCACTTGAGGAAGGCAGACAAGTCTGCAGCAGCTTCTGCTTGTCCAGCTGAAGCAAGAACAAACAATTCCTTTTCTCCTTTGCCTCTTTCTGATAGCATAGACTGTCCCAGAATAAACTGTACTTTGGTGTTCACCTCCCATAAAACAGAAATCTTTGTGCTGTTGTTTGCATCACAGTAGCAGATAATGTCTTTTTCTTTTTCTAGCAATCAGAAACAGATTGTGGTGTTAATCTTAAGGAAACAACAACTCAGGATTCCTGTGGGAACGATGAGCAGCAAGAGAAGGAGAACTGCCTTGCAAGCACTTTGGAGCTTCTTAAGGAACAACTGCTTATTCTGACCCAGGTATGGTTTGTTCTCTGATTTTGCAGTGGAAATGGTATCTCTGACTGGAAGGATTGAAAATGTTTTATAATGCTTTTATAGAATAAGTGTAACTACTTGAGAATTTCTAATTTTTAGTAGCTCTTTTGATACACCTGTCTTCAAAATCTGCCTTTTTTCTGCTTGTCAGCTTACTGCTTTCAGTTCCCTCACACTGACTTTCAGCTCAGGCTGTGCTCTTCCTCAAGTTCCTTTTATGCAGCGGTGTAGCAGAGCACAACTCGAGCCAGCTTTGGTACCCTGTGCTATTAGCCAAGGTTTATCTGAGGTGATGCTCAGAGGGGTTGACAGTAGAACTCTGTTTTGGTGAATTGTGTCTCTTCCCTCCCCCACTATGCTGCAGTCTATAGGTAAACTCTGTTCAGATTCTACTCCTTTCCCCCACCCAGCGTTCACCTACACAGTCCAATTTCTGCAGTGTTCTCCACCCGTCAACAAGTCTGGGCTCTTCTGTGCCTCATCTCTGAAACATGCTTCTCACCCACAGGTAGTGAACAGCTAATGCCTTGCTTAAGCGTTAACATACAGTCCTTCCCAGTCACTAAGCAGTACTTGAACAGTGCCAGCCATTAATGGTGATCATCACACTGTGTGTTTACTTCAGAATTTGGGGATGGAGCTATTTTTGTTTAACTCAATAGCTGCTTATTGCTCCTCTGAAGAAATTCTGTTTCTGATTGTTGTCTGGGGCTGAATTGCAGTGTTTTTGAGGAATGTGAGAAGCAGGGAGAAAGCATGGGACAGTAAACATTGGTGATCTCCTAGAGATGAGGCCATGACTGTAGGATGGAAAAATCTGTGACAGATTTTTTTCTATGAGTTTGGAAGCTTGTTGAGAAGAACAAACAGGCCTTGAACACCAGGTATTGGACGTACTGACTACTAATCTGCTATCTCCCTGCTCTTGAGAAGAAGTACTTGTCAAAAAAAAATAATGGATTGTAGGGCCTGTCAGGTGATTGAAGTAGGACTGACACAAGGATGAAAAAAACATTCTAAGACTACAGACAGTTAAAATAGTGTAGGATGAAACTCAAAAGGTATTTAAGTTCATTTGGCAGATGGGCAAGAAAGCACTTTCCTGCAATCTCTAAAATGTGGAGCACTGGAGTGGAAGGGGAAGAACCTTGTATGACACGAGACCTTCATGAATGTGAGGGAAATGCAACCCAGTGGGTGCACAAAATATTGCTGTGTTTGTCTCCCTGGTAAGTCTGGAATGCGATCGTTACCTTTCCTGCCACTAGAGAGGTGATTCTGCCACTGTTCTGGTGAGATCTCACCTGGAGTAATGTCCAGGTCTAGAGCCCTCAATACAGCAAGGACATGGATCTGATGGATTAGTTCCAGAGGAGGGCTATGAAAATGATTGGGGGTTGGAGCACCTCTGCTACAAAGACAGGCTGAGGGAACTGGGGTTGTTCAGCCTGGAGAATAGGGAGACCTAAGAGCAGCCTTCCGGTACCTGAAGGGAGCCTACAAGAAGGCTGGAGAGAGACTGTTTCCAAAGGTCTGTGGTGACAGGGTGAGGGGCAAGGGCTTCAAACTAGAGAAGGGTAGATTTAGATTGGATGTTAGGAACAAGTTCTTTGCCATGAGGGTAGTGGAATACTGGAACAGGTTGCCCAGGGAGATAGTTGAGGTTGAGGCTCCATCCCTGGAGATATTCAAGGTGAGGCTGGACAGGGCTCTGGGTAACCTGATCTAATGGAGGATGTCCCTGCTGACTGCAGCAGGGATTGGATTAGATGCCCTTTGGAGGTCCCTTCCAACCCAAACTATGATTCTATGATTACATAAATCAGATCCACACTTCTGGTGATGGATATGTGATGGCTCCTTTTCAGCTTCATAGGTGCAGTAAAGTGTGTGTGTGTGGAAATTAAACTAGATAGAAGTAATGCAAACATCTCTCTGGAAGATATTGTGTAACCACAGAAAAGAGAAATTGAGATCAATGGGGGAGGAATAAATTAGTGGATTGTAGGATAAAATTGGAAATAGGCCTGAAATTATAGTAAAAAAAAACTAAACCACTGTCCTGAGCAATTCTGCATTCAGCTACCTTTTACCTTTATGTAACTTCTTTTGCCATGCTTGAAACTCTTAATTTCCCATTGGTTCTAATCTTTATGTTTCAAAGCATTTGTACAGGTAGATGTTCCAAACACTGTCAAAATGTTTTCATAATTCTTCAAGGTTTTCATATGTAACAAACACCAAATGCACACAGGGAAATGAGCCTGGAAGAAGTTCTTAAATTAAGGGAGAGGGTCCTCAGTGGGGAGGGATTCAGGCAGAAAGCAAGGCAGAGCTGTGGGAAGTAACTCTGGAGAGCATTTGCTTGCATAGCTGAACTTTTGTTTTTTCCAGTGCTGATGTCCTGTAACAGAAGAGAATGCAGCTCTGACAGAGCCACTGTTACCCCTCTTTCATGCAATTAGGTGTTGATCAGGAACCACAGTGTGCTGATTTGCTAGCAGAGATCATAGAATGGTTTAGCTTGGAAGGGACCTCAAAAGTCATCTACTTTAACCTCTCTGCCATGGGCAGGGATGCCTTTCAACTAGACTTGGTTGCTCAAGGTCTTATCCAACCTGGCCTTGAACACCTCCAGGGAAGGGGCATCCACAACCTCCCTGGGCAACCCATTCCAGAGTTCCACCAGCCTTGTACTGAAGAACTCCTTCCTAAGATCCAGTCTAAACCTACTTGCTCTTAGCTGTGATGGTTTGGGAGTTCCCATTCCCCCCCCAACTTTGTAAAATGACCCAGACTAGACTCAGCTGGCTGGAAGTTAAGGACTGAAGCTCTATTTACAGCTTAGCACAATATACAAGCAGATATATACACTATGTACAGGAATATTTACAGAAATACACAAGTTAATACAGAAACACAATACCCCTCCCAGAAACCCCAGGAGGGGCTCCCAACCACCCTTCCACCTTCTCCCCACTCCTCTACCTTACCCCAGGGTTTGGTTTATGCACGAGTTGGAGGATCAACCAGGGGGGTTAGAAGCAGAGTGGTTAGTTAGGTTATTCAGCAGAGAGGCCAAGACCCAAAACAGCTAGAGAGCCTGAGACTCTCCAAGAGAGTGTCTTATCTGTGTTTGTGTTCTTGTTCCTATACATCTCAGCAAGCCTATGAGTGAAGCAGACATCACCAGTGTTTTCCTCTCACAGCCTATAATACAATTTTCTGCATTAAAATATTCCAATTAGCCTCAAACCAGCACAGCAGCTTTAAACCATTCATCCTTGTTCCGTTGCTGGAAACCCTTATGAAAAGTCCTTCTGTAGCCTTCCTGTAGGATCCCTTAAGGTACTAGAAGCCAGCTCTAAGTTCACCCCACAGTCTTCTCTTCTGCAGGCTGAACAAAATCCAAGAGCAATGGAAGTGGTGGCTGGTGGCATTGAGTTGGTTGTCTTTCCAAAACATTTCTGCCAAAGCACCACTGAGTGCAGCTCCTTGCATGCAGCAATTTACAGTGAGGGTGGTGAGGCACTGGAACAAGTTGCCCAGGGAGGTTGTGGCTGCTTCCTCCCTGGAGGTGTTCAAGGCCAGGTTGGACAAGGCCCTGAGTAACCTGTGCTAGTGGGAGATGTCCCTGCCTATGGCAGGGGGTTGGAACTAGATGATCCTTGAGGTCTCCTTCCAACCTTACCATTCTATGATTCTATGCAGCAGATTCAAACCAATGTGTGGCTTGGACCTGCTGATGTCTTTTTGTGAAAAGAGGACACCACTGCTGCTTCAAAACCTGAAGATAAAAGCTTTTGGAAATAATTCATAGCAGGTGTCAGCACTTGAAGGGCTGAAGCTGCTCGTGGTGCTCTGCTATAAATCATTTGTTGATCATTCCTGAGCATTGCTTTGTTCAAGAGAACACCAGTGGCATAAGTAGAGCCATACAGTTGAAGGTAAAGGACTGTCCCAGTGATACTGAGACATTCAAAACACACCTGAACGTGTTCCTGTGTGACCTGCTCTAGGGTTCCTGGTCTGACAGAGGGGTTGGACTAGATGATCTTTTGAGGTCCCTTACAGCCTCTACTGTTCTGTGATTTCCAGAACCCCTCTGTTGATATAGCTGTCCATAGGATTTTCAGGAATTTGATTTGTTAGCTCTGTGGAAGCTTGGGTATATTTCCGATGTAGTACTCTGAGTTCTGGCACTCTTTGTTATTGTTGCAGGTTCCAACATCGTGTAAACATGATGTAATGTACCAGTGGGGAAAGCATAAAGTTGTGATAAACTGCTTTGGGAAATTATGCAGAAATAAACTTCATTTATTTTCCTAATGCTTTTTTCAGGCTTTATCATGTAGAAGTGTGAAAGAGAGCAAGTACTAAACATTTCTGCTGAAAAAAGTAATAGAAAGACATCAGCTGAAGGCTGTCATCCCCTGCCAGTGCACAGCTTTGTTCTCAGCTGCGTGCTGGAAACCACATTGTCTGCCACTCACTGATTATCAGTACCTACCCTCTGCTGACAATGGATTTCCAGATGAAGTGGGGTGTCATGTACTTGGAGGCAGCAGGATTGTTTATATTCCCTGAAGAGGTCTCTTCCTGTCAGGCACCAATAGCAAGTAGCAGCACAGAGGCTGTGCCCTGCGCAGCAGGATCCACTTGAGCAGACCTGCTCCTTCAGTTAGGCACTTCAGCTCTTCTTACAGAAAAATGGATCTGGGTAAACTAGTGGCTGTTGTATGCTGCAGCTAGCAGTAACTGCTGCAGCTAATAGATATGGGCCACTCATATTCACAAAGCTTCATTTTTATTTGTTGACTTTGTTTTCATTCTTTAGGATTTTGGCAGCTTCCTTAATCTGGTCTTTGATTCAGTGAAATCTTCTCTTCTTCCTTGCCAGAATTCTGCCAGGACATCTTTCCTTTTACTTGTAAGGAAATGGTCTGCTGTGACCTGACAGGGTCTTTGTATTTTTTTTCCAAACATGGTTTGTGTCTGGCCAGACTTCACATGCAAATAAAGAAGTTAATCTTTGGCTGCAGAAGAGCAGTACATGCTAATAATTCAGCTGCCTTGAAGGATGGAGTGAAGTTGAAACTCTGACATAAGCTGGTTGTTTCCCAAAGCTATGAATTACATAAAGATAGCCCAATACACCTTTTCAGGAAAGCAGGCAAATCAAATCTGGCAAAGGAATGAGAAAGAGGAGAGTAATGAATGTAGGCTGCTCTGCTCCTCCCTTTCCTGCGGCACAGTATCTCCTCAGTGCCTCAGTGTTTAAAAGTCCTGTTCTTTATTGGTGTTTCAAAGATGTGCAAAGGAGGAATCAAAGGCTGGATCTCAGTGCCTGTATGAAGAGATGGGCTGATTATTCCAGTTTAAGGGGAAAACAGGGTGATTTTATCTCTGGGATAGTTTCCTGGAACGGGAAGGTGTGTTTTGACTGAAACACAGATGAGACAGATACTAATAATTTCCTTGTTCAAATGCGTTTTCTGCACTTGCAGCCTAACTGCATTTCTGAAAGAAGATCACCTGGGAGTAACCTTCTTGGCTCCAGTGGAAAACTTGGCATTTGCAGTGATCAGAGAGCTTGTATTCTCCTGCCCTTGCTCCAAGCACCTGCAGCTGCCATGTTCACTCTTATCCTGTAGCACTAGTGGGCTGTGGGGACCAAGGCAAAAGCTGCTGCTTTTACATGGAGAGGAAGGTGTTTGCTCTAAAGGAAGAGTTCAGAATCATGTTAGCATAAAAATTCATGAATAGCTGCCATAATCTACTCACAGAGAACAGCTTTATGTACTTCCCCAGACTAATCTGCATTGAAACTGGGAGAAAACAACACATTAGAATGGAGAAGACTAATACATCTGTGAAATAATCCGAGTCTGAGCTGAAGGGCAGTCTAGCTCCTGTGAGATTAAAGGAGTATTTCATTCCAGAAAAGCTTCTAGAGGGAGGGAGGGGGAGAATTTTTTTACAATTAAATTCTTTAGAATTTAAAAAGAGACTTGCACGGAAGTGAGTTGCTTTTTAATTAAAACTGAAAATGATTGTGTGTGGTGCTTAAAATAAAAACAAGTTACATCAAATTTGTTACTCCTGGGTTTTTTGAGATGTTGGCTACAAAGCCTGTGTTGGTCAGGAATAAATGTGACCCCACTCTTCTGGGAGGTGTTGAATGTAGATTAAGCAACTGCTGTAGTAAAAGAAATGCTTTTATGACCTCAAGTAGTTACGAATCAAGAAGAAAGTTGGTGGCTTTTTGCGGAGGGTGGTGGNGGCAGAATCCCCTCCCTTGCCCTGCTGGCCACACTGCTCTTGATGCAGCCCAGGACTCAGTTGCTATCTGGGCTGCATGCGCACACTGCAGGCTCATGTTGAGCTTTTCATCAGCCCAGACCCCCAGGTCCTTTTCCTCAGGGCTGCTCTCAGCCATTCACCACCCAGCCTGTGTTTGTGCTTGGGATTGTGCCTACCCAGATGCAGGACCTTACACTTGGCCTTGTTGAGGGGCTCACAAATGCTGCAGCCTCTGGCTTGTGCAGATGTCTTAGTTTCCATGTTGCTCTCAAGACCTGAACACCAACTGCCTACAGGTGGACCCCGCACCCAGGATGAAGTCCACAGGCTGTTCTTGCTTTAAAATAAATGGTTTGAAATCCACAACACAAAGCACTAATAAGAACAGTTCTGAAAAATGTGTGACATGCCAGATGAACTTGGCTTTTCAATCTTGATGTAGAGGGGTTTGACTCATAAGAAATAGCCTCTGTACCATCTCTTGGAGATGCAGTAGCTTTGATCCCTCACTCAAACGAAGTACCCTGGTTGTTGCCAGTCATCTGTATAATATCAGACCTACTTTTTTTCTGAAACTCACTCCCCAAATACGCTTGTTACAAAATCTCTAAGCCTCAAATTGCAAATACATTTTTCTTCTAGGAGTGCCTAAATGAAATGCACTCCTAAAGGTCTTGCTGTACTAGCATGACACAGTCTAAAGACTGGCTTCTCAAAAGTGCTGATCATTTCCTTGGAAGTTCACAGGACCTTCATTTTTCATTATCCTTCAATGGGAGGAATACTGAACACCTCCTATAATTTGTTTTCACCAGCAGACCTTTAAAATTAATATAAATTGCTACTCAGCTATTGGGTACCAGCAGCTGGGTTAGTTTAGCTGAGTGATTTGCATCCTTTCAGAGGAAGATTGGTTGGTAGGGGAAGGAGATGGGAAGTCTTTGAAGTCTTTGTGGTTGGGGAAGACCTCCAGTCATTTGTATTGTAACCTCTGTATTGTGTGGTTACTCTCGTGGTACATGCCTGGGTGTTTTGTTGTAGGTCATCACAACCTGCTGTGTTTTCATGCTGGGTGGTGAATCTTGAAGTCTTCTGACCCTTTTTGCTGTGCTGATCTAGTCCCAAGAGATCTAGGAGCTCTGTACCAGGGAAGTTGCCTGTACTTGTGGTGGAGTTTGCAGCCATTCCCTTCCAGAAACTTTAAGGATCCATTCCAAGTGCCATAACTGTAGTTTTGGCTGATCAACTGTCAAGAGTGAAGCAACAGCAAGGTGTAATGATGTGTTTTTAGGAAGAGAGCTGTGGATGAAAAGGCTCCACTACAGGTAGTTTGTGTGCCTTTGTGAGCCCCATGCTGTGCAGAACAAACTGGCAGAGCCTCTGGCTCATCTTTGTGGCTAGGATTATTTAATACATAGGACAACATCCTTTTCTTTCCTTCAGTGTCCCTTTAGTCACTGTTGCTGGTCCTGACCATGCAGTTTGGGCTGGCAAAGTGCTTGATAGGAGAATTTCTGGGTACTCTGGAACAGTTTTCCTATTGTGAAAAGCACAACAAGCACTGCAAGTGATAGCTTGTCATTGCTGTACTGAGTGTATTGCATGAGCAGACTGAAGTGCCTCCTATAATTTAGTTAAAGGGTTGATTAACTGTGATTGAAGCACTGCAGAAAGTAGAGTTTACTGGGAGGTGGAAGAAGAGGTGGCAGCTGGTAATTAGAGAATCAGAGTGGTTTGGATTGGAAGTGACCTTAAAGATCACCTGGTTCCAACACCCCTGCCATGAGCAGGAAAGCTACACCGTGTTGCTCAAGGCACCATCCAACCTGGCCTTGAGCACTTCCAGGCAATGAGGCATTCTCTGGGCAGCCCATTCCGGTTCCTCACTGCTCTCACAGTAATAGTAATGAGGAGTTAGCTGAGCAATAGTGGGTTTGAATTTTTTAACTGCCTACTTCCTTCTTGCAGTGCTTCAGGCTGCTGAGTATTAATAGTTCTTTGCTCTTCAAGTATTGTGAGTAGGACACATCAGTTGGCTGAAGAGAGCTGGTGGGACTTTTTGCTCTTGTGCTCTGCACTAGAGAAGAGGCATTGAGGTTATTCAGCCACATGACCCCTTGAACAGATCTAGAGCTCTGTGTAGGGATCCTGCTGATGTGACGCTAGATGAATGTGCAGAACTGTGCTGAGGGCACTTGTGAGACTTCCTAACCCACATCTATACAGGAGCACTGACTGATGCTTTCCTGTCTAGCCACACTGCAGCTCAGTGTTTTATAGTAATGAATATAAAGATTTGTGGAACTATAATACAAAGGTTTGTTATGAATAAACCTAGGAAAATTGATGAAGTTGCAGTAATGAAAGACTGAGGGGAAGACTGAAGCACTACACGAGCTGCTAACTTCATTCTGAAATAGTCAGCACACTCCCTGTAAAGCAGCCTGGTGTGAAATATTCTATGCAGATAGGCTTTGTGAGAACTTCCCTTAGAGTTTGCATTCAAAGCAGCTGAGATGGTGAGTAGCTACAGAACTTACATAAAATGTCTCTAGGGTAGCAGATCTTGTTTTAGTTTGAGCAGATGAGGAGCTATCACTTCTTTAGAAATCATTTCACAGTTTAAAACAAAACTAAGCAGAACAACAACAAACCAACCCACCTTAATTGTGCATTTGATCTCAAATTAAGGCTTTGGCCACTAAGATAAGGCTTGGCCTGTCATGCAAAAACCCTTGGCATGTGTTCATTTGCTACAGAAAGTGTTACTAACTCTGGCTTCATACCTTTCTGCACTCCAGAATCCAAGGCTTACTTCCTTGGGTAGTCTGAGCTGCCAGCTTTGCCGAAAATGTTTCTGAGCATGCTGAGTATCTGTAGTTGTTTCAGATCCCATCTCTAAGCTGCTTAAGATCTAGCTTGTCCACGAGGAGGGCAGCCTGGCTTGCTTTAAGTGTGGTTAGTAGTAGCACAGGGCTCTGCTTTGAGTTTCCTAGGTGTAGTGGTTGAGAGTGACAGCAGGCTGAAAGCAAGTCAGGACAAACATAGTACAATAGGAGGAATGGCTGCTGCTTGCCAGACAGGCTCATGCTTGAACCTCAGAGTGACTTTTGCTGCACAGGCTCTTCTATGAGCTTTTTAATCTGCAGCTGATATTTGGCATTTTAAATTATTGTTAATGGAAGGAGGGTTTTTTTTCCTGTAATACAGACTCTTCCTGCAGCAGTTTGTTTCACTTATTGCATTCATTTAGGGAAAGGGCTGCCAGGCTTAATTTACCTGGTTGCTTGCTAATTTGTACCTCTGGGCAGGACTGCACACATGCCCAGGGCTGTAGTTAGTGGGTATTGGTGGTGTCATTGTAGTGATCCACATACAAGAGCTGGGACCTCTCCTTGTCAATGTTACTCACTTTAATTGGTGCATATAAAGGTGGGAAACTATACTGCCTTCTTACAAGGCTCTTCCAGTACAGGGAAGTAACAGGTCTCCTCAGTGCTGTGGGGAAAGGGATTTTGTTATAAAATAGGAATAGGAATGCCAATGTATTGCTTTGCCTGCACATAGCCAAGAGCACATCTACTCTGCAGTCAGTGTGTGGGATTGTGTCCCTTGTAAGCTCAGCCAAGCTGTTGTTGTCTGATCTGAGTAACTGCTGTAGCAATACCTGAGGTTTTGGGGTCCCACAGTTGCTGGTTACTGGAGCAGTATTATGTTCCCCCATACGGTTGTGTGTGCTAACTCCATCAGAGCAGGTGTGAGTGGTGTGTGCTGCTTGCAGGGCAGGAGTTGTGCTGTTTTGCTTGCAGAGCAGATATCCCTTAGCAGAGCGAGTCTGACTTTATTCCATCCTACCGTGCTCATTCCCACTTTGCCCCCAGCCCTGGGTTAGGCACTGCTTTAGTGAGCAGCCGTCTGTCTTGGTGGATCTCTCCCCTGACAATGACTTGCACCCCTGCTGGAGAGGGTTGCTGATAGCCTCTACTTGCTTACTCTGGAGTCTGCTTTTCAGGTTTCTTTGGCAGTGGTAGAACTGGTTTCCCTTGTCATTCCCTTAGCACCTGGTTCCTATTATCTGTAGCCCTCAAAAGAGAGAGGACTGATTGCCTCTTCAGGACCACTGCAAAAGCCTCAACCCTGAGGCTAGTAGTTCTTAAACCATCTCTGCTCTCTAATCAGAGGGAAGCTTAATGGGACTAAGGAAAAGATACTTGAAAGCATCTTGGAACAGCATCACAAATCACTACTATTTGGCTCGAGGGAGTTAAAACAACATGGAGGAGTAGCACAGGGGGATTGTCACTGTGTGAGAGGGACTCCTGGGTGCTTCAGTTTGAGGTGTCCTGGGGAAGGTAGAGTTGAATATTTCCTACAACTTAAATCGGAGGCAGCATTTTTCGAAAAACAACAACCACCAGACATAAAAGCAAACCCCACAAACAAACAAAACCCAAACCAACAACAACAAACCAACACAGTTTCTCATTAACGTTTCCAAAGAGAAGACCAGGTGCTTTCTAGGCTAAGTCTATGGAGGTGAATGAAGACTGTTGCAGGAAGCATTGGTGGATGTAACTTAAAGTTTTCCTCTGTGTTAAAAATTCCACATTCTGTTCTAGTGTCCGTAGCAGTGATCAATCTATTACTGTAATGCTAGAAATGTGCTTTGAAAATATTAATGGGTTGATCTTTCATCTGCTTTAAGTCTAAGCTGTTATGCTGCTGCCAGTTTGAGCCAGGGATTCGATAAATTCTGGAGCATTTACTCCCAGGTGCATAATGGAGACATGTACTCTGCTCCTGACGCAACAGCAAGCCCAGATCTTGCCACAGAGCGATGACACGAGTGTGAACCTGCTGCAGTGAATCCTCACTGAATCTGGCTGTCAGTGTTTTCCTCCTTGGCTTCATTGCTTGCTCTCTTCTGCAAAGCAGTAGCACAGCCGTGCAGGAGTTGCATGGGCGCAGTTTAACTTGCTGGCTGACAAGGACGTGCTGTATAAATAGCAGCATGGAAATGTTGTGCAACTGTCAGCTGCTAATAAAGGAGCTTTTCTTTTATGTGCCAGTTATGATATAGCACTAATAGCAGCTGGCCAGTAGTTGTGCTTTCCCTTACCTTTGTGAGATGTCAGATGCCCTGTATATTTTGGGCATCATATATTCAAGTCTAATAAACTGTAGTCATCAGTTCCTACTTTGGACTTCCTGGATTTCATTTCTGACTACTACTTTTCCACTTCTAGATTCCAAAAAAAATACTCACTATGAGCTTTCTGCTCATACTTACATTAAGTTTCCATTCCAATAAATATTTTCCTTACAGCTTTTTTCACAAACCAAATACTTTCTGAAACCTGCTTTACTTGAGCTTAGTCTGAGGGTGCCGTGTGTAACAGCAATGAACTCCTGTCGGTAGGACCACGGTGGCAGTAAATCACGGGATACAGGAAATGCAAGGAATCTGGGAGTTTGCTTCTAGCAGAGCAGTGTGACCAGGACATTAATGCAGTTGATTGTCTTTCTAAAGGAAAATTGATGCAGCGTTTCCTCCCTCCACCCTCCTTAACTGAGTCTTGAGTTACTTTTGAAATGGAAAAGCCAGGATCCCGGCTGCTTTTCATTCTCTGCCTGGTTGCCTGCAGGATAAGATCTTTGCCGTAAGCCCCTGGTAGACATTCAGCCTGCTGTGTCCTGCCCTGAGTAGCTTTACCCCTGACCTTGGTAAGACAGCCAACAGGCAAGAGTGTGGCTGGAAATGAAAAAGATGAAATCCTCTCTCCTTTGAATTAGGCATCAAGGCTCCTGCTGGCTCTGGGGCATCTGGGATGTTACCTGCTGGCTCCATAACTCCTCTTCTGGTTCTCTGTGTGCTGCAGTCCTTGTGCCTCAGAGGGGTTGCAGTAGAGGAGGTAAAAGCTCAAATGAAGCTGGTGCTGTAGCCCACAGGAATATTGAAGCAAGGCAGGATTTTTTTTCAGGTGAAAAAAAATCAGAGTTCTGAATGCTGTGTTGCTGTGAATGCTGTGTTGCTGCAACTGTGGTTAGGCAGCCAGAGTTAGGCAGCCAGAGTTGCCTCTTCTGCCTTGTCACAGGTAAGTGGCACATGTGGTGTAGAAATAAACTTTGAACTGTTCCAGGAGGAGGAGGAGTATGCATTATGGTGAATGCTGTGATGCACAGCCCTGACTTTGTTCATACATGATCTTACAAGATGGCTTTGCTATCGTGTTCGGTGTTGTTTTTACTATGTCTGTTTTCTCTTCCCCTCCCCCCATTTATCTCATTCCCTAAATCATTCTACGGGAGACTTTTCCTAGTCTCAAGTGGCCACAGCCAAGCTATTTCCTCTCTTTGTGCTTTAGCTTCCCCAGCTGTAAAATGGAGGATAATGAGACCTGCTTGCTTTTGTCAGGCACTTAGAGATGTGCTTACGAAATGCGCTATTAAAAGGCTTTCTATGTATAACTTCTATACAAACAGCAGTTGTCCAAGTTTATTTGAATTATTTTATTAAAGTCCAAGGTTCTGAACATCCTTTGTTTAACAGAGGATGTTATTTATGCAGTAGAAACACTCCAAATGTGAAGCTATTGATTGTTGCTGATAAGTTTATGGATATTAAAGCATTAAATCATCACTGCCTATTATCGGCTGTTCCGGTGTCTTTGGAAGCTGAAAGCAGCTGTGCATAGCTAGGTCCCTTGGTTACCTCGGAGTGATCAATAAAAGGTTTTCAGCAGAGGCTTTTATTGCCACGTGATTGAAATGTTCTTCCTGTACATGGTGACTTCAGCTGGAGGAGAAAGATATAACCATCCTTTCTGGGGTAACTGGATTACACAGAAATATTTAGGCTTCCAGCCGAGGTAGACGTTGCCACTTTGGGTTTCAGCTCTCCTCCATTGCTTCTTGCACTGCCTTACACTGAAAGAGTTTTCTTCCCTGTCCTTGTGCTTGTCCAGCAAACTTTCTGTGTTTTATTTGCAGCAAATCAACAGCACTCAAGAAAGGGGGGAAAGAGTTGGAAGCAGAGGCAAAGCTAGACCTGGGCAAACTGTTCAGAACCTCTGTAGGGGTTAGTAAGAGTGTCTAGTGGTTCGTGAATGTGGAAGAACAGAAGGAAATGCAGAGCCCAGTTTGAAAGCACCAAATGCCAAAATTGATGCACGGTGTTTTCGGTAGGAGAGCTTTGTGCCCTGCTCTCCTGAGGTCATGTGGGGATCTGCCCTGCTGAAATGCTGATACTGGAGTTACAGCCCTGAAATACCTCAAAATACTCACATGAATTCAGCATTTTATTACCCACCGAGGGTACAGTTACATGGCCTGTCTTCACGGGCACCTCAACAGCAGCTTTCATTTTGTTTTGCAGACAGTTTCCATCCTGGAACAGAGGCTGACACTCATGGAAGACAAGCTGAAGGAATGTCTTGAGAATCAACAGAGCAGAAAATCATTCAGAACAAAATGAGTTGATTTCCTGAGAGGTGAAAGCTGAGGGCATGGGGAGGCTTGGAGTTGTTTGTGTTCCTAACAGACTGTTTGACTTGCTTTAACAATTTTGAGTGCAATCTATTTTTTTTCAGTTGAGCGTTCAGTATCTCAAAAGAGCTTTGCTGTTTTACTAAAATAAAAGGAATATTTTATTCATAAGTATGGATGGTGATTGTGTCTCCTGTGTTTTCTGGTGAAGCAGCAGCCAGTGTGTGGTCTCAGTTACGTCTCTCCTGCCTTTGGTGCTGCTGGGTTAGTTTTAAAATGTTTTGAGCATCTTGGAGCTGCCAGATGTTTGGCACAGGCTGTGTTAGGCCTGTTGCTGAGGTTTGTACTGGCTGTAGGTGACAAGCTAAGAGCTCCCATGGTATTTCAGGAATTCATCTCTATTCTCTGACCATAGTGAACAAGTGAGGTTCCAGCACAAACAGCACCTGGAAAAGTGTCTGTCTCACCAGAGTCCCAGGTGGTGCCTGGCAAATCTGACATGGAGCAGTTCAGACCTTGCATGGTGTTTGTGCAGAGGGGATTTAAGTTCAGTGGTGAGGTTTAACCTGCTCCCTTGTGCAGTGTATGAAGAACAGTTGCTTGAGGCTGGAGGAGAGGCCCTGGCAGGTCCAATGGGGATGGATTCCAAGCAGGTTTTGCTTTATCTACTTCTTAAATTAAAGGGAGAGGAAAGGCAATAAAGTATCAGAACACTTGCTCTGTTGTAGAGCTTCCGTTTTCTATTGCCAAATTCCCTTTAATTTTTGGTCGTTTTGCAGATGTTTTCACAGTGCAATAGCTCACAGCTCTCACCCAGCTCCACTCATCACTCTCCCTGACTTTTTCAGGGCTTTAGCAGGTGTTCAATATGTAGCTGCACAGGAATTTGGGCTTCTAGGAGATCCTATTCTCCAACACCTCTTCTGCAAGCACTCCCTGGTGGTCTCCTTTCTTGCAATAAACTGTTACCCACATTCCTGGAGAAGTGAGCTGCTGGAACTTGAGCACTTCAGGGTTAATGAAACTCCTCACCGTTGTCTGTCCCTACCCTTGGTGTCCCTCCTGCTGCCACTGCTTGCCAACCTCACACTTCTTCCAAGGCCCCTGTCTCCAGATGTGCTGTGGGCATGCTGGATGCTTGCCTGAGGACTGAATGGCATCTGTATTTTCACACGGAGCTTAGCAGCTCTCAGGGCCAGCCCCTGTGGTTTGGATTTTGAGTTGGGTTGGCTAAGTGTTTTTTGTTTGTGTGATTTTTTTGTTGTTGTTTTTACACCTGTTTCTGTCTCTGCTAGTGCAGCGTCTGGATATTGTTACTACTCCGTCTCCCATCTGGGTGAAGCTGTTCACTTTTTCCCTGCCATCACCAAGAAACTTCTGGTCTTCTTTCTTCCTGGTACTGTCTACATCTCCAATAACACCTTGGTGGCATGATCACAGCCTTTCACTTTCCTTTGCAGGAGGCTGAGAGCTTTTCATTTCCATGTGTATTGGGCCGACTGTAAATCTGAGTTTCTCCCTGCTCTGCCACAGACTGTTTGTTTTCTGTTTCCAAGCTCCCAGCCTGGTAAATCATCATTTTCTCTTAGATTGCACTAATGGAATCAATTCAGTGATGTTCTTCAGTGCTCTTTGTACAAGCTTTCAGCGGCTTTCCACTGAGGGACTGACATAATTTTCATTGAAATGAGCTTATGCTGTGAGGCAGGTGGGTGGGAGGAGGGGACTCAAAGATAGTGTGGCCAATTTGCTGCTAGGAGAAGACTGTTCCTGCCTTGATCTGCTGCTGACAAAAATCGACTGCAAGAGCCTAATTTATTATCTTGATCCTGAATGTTGTGAACTGACCTTTGGGCTGGGGTAGGGAGAAGAAAAAACAAGCTGTTCCAACATTCATCAATTTTTAAAGTTTCAGTTTAAAAATAGCTTTTGCTTCCTTTTAATGTGTAGTTTCTAATGTCTTAGAGACCACAGAAGCAATTTGTATATAGTATTTTAGGGAGAGTGGCAACACAAAAGACTTGGGCATGTTCATTATAGGCACATTTTGCTCTCAAATGTTCTGAGTGGATCCATTTAAGGCTTTGTGCTTCCCAAGCAGATGTGATGCTCAGGTGCTGAAGGGCAGGCCGGTGGGATGTAAGGAAAGTTGCTTTTCCGGACTCAACTTCTTAAAAGCACTCATTTGATCAGTGCAACATTATGCTGTAGAGGTAACCTGGGGTGGATGGGTGTGGGGAATCACGAGGAGAGGGAGTCTAACAGCCTCTGGATGATGTAGGTGATAAGAGAGTTTCTTCTGATGGCACTCTTCATCGGCAATCAGTTCCTTGTCCCGTATCTCAGCAGCTTGTTGTGCTTGCTCGGTTTCCTCTCTTTACAGCCTCTTCCTGGAGCATGGTATGGGGGTTTAAAATGCACCAGCACTTCTCAGAGGTGGCTGTTGCTTGAGAAGCAGGCAAAGTGTGGAAAAAAACCAAGATTTAATTTAAAATCCTTGTGCTCAAACATTGAGCAATAACCTCAAAAAGAAATCCGAGGAGCCCAAATCCTATTGTCTGTCTTGTCCCTGGGCACTATGCATAACTGTCTTCACTAAACACCCTGAGTTTTGAGAACTGAGGGACAGTAGCTTCTGGAGTTAAATACACTTTTACACTTATGATCTTCCTTTTTTTTTTTTTTTTTTTTTTTTTTCCTGACTTGGTTGCATCTGCAGCAACTGATTTGTGAAGCTGTTAACTTGAGGAGCAGTGGAACAGCCAAGAGAGGAGGAGAGCATTTTCTCTGCTTGTGTTGGTTCTGTGCTGCATGAGGGTGTATCCTACCTTGAGAACAACTTGTGGTGAGCTCTGCAGGAGGCTACAAAGAGTTAAGGATTTTGTTTTGGATCCCCGAGGCACGCTGGAAGCCAAGTTCTTTTAAAAGTAGTTTAATTTGTTGCCATTGCATTTGCCAGATGCATGACCTCACTAAACTTTCAGCAACAGTTCTTTGTGCTGAGATTGGCCCCTGGGGAGCCCGGTGCTGCTGCAAACGGCTTTTTGGCTGCTATGAGTATGGAGCATGTTAAACATAACCATGATCTGTGAAAAAAGTAAGAATCTTCGAGCACTGCCCACTTTCCTTCCTGTCTGGGAGCTGGAATTGGACAGATACCACAGCAGAGCTCATAACTGAATCCGCAAAAACAGCAGAGTGCTGTGGTATTGACTCTTCAGCTGTGAGAGGTGGCCAGGAGCAGTCAGTGGAAGGGAGTCTGCCAGCTACCTAGAAAATAAAACACAGCCATGATCTAAGTAGTTGGGCTAAAACTAGCCAGCCTAGTGGCATGGATGGCTGCTTATGTAACCTCTTTTGAAGAGCTGCTTTTGAGCAAATGTTTTCTGAAACAGGAGTGAGTAGGAGGGGAGGGAAGTGAATCGTTTTGCAAAGGTTTGTCAGCGGTGACGTGAGAGCAGGCCTGCCGTTCTTCTCTTGCTCTTAGAAGTGGTTGGTCTCCAACTGCTTCTATAGTGACATGAGCTGATGGGCTCTAGCTTTGGGAAGGAAATGTGATGGGAAAGAAGATTCTCTTATTGAACCTGGATGTAGCACGCTGTAGGAAGCTGCTTGCGCATGTCTCCAGGAAAGCTGGGGTCTCTTTCTAGCATCTTTTCAGTCCCCTGTTCTCCTTGTCAGGGGAGATGGGCATAGATCACTTCCTCTATCGAGGTACAGCTTCTGTGGACAAGGAGCTGGTTAGATGTGAATGCGGTGTGTCAGAGAAGAGAGCAGTGAGCCTGCTCCCAGAGCGCAGGTCTCCCGCACCCTTTCCTGTTTCCCTGTAGCACAGCAACCAGTGCTGCTGGGGAGTGTGTGCTGAGCACCTTTCTGCTACTCAGCACCAGAGCTGGCTGTCACCTAGGGCAGGAGGTTGAAGTCAACTGACAGCGCTTCTGAGCAAGGACTGGGAGTACATGCTTATATCGCTGTGTTGGGAGAGGGTGCTGTGGGGTGGTTTGTGGTGGGGGAGGAGCGTCCTGAACCACTGAGGGTGCTCTGGCAGAGGGTAACTCATTGCCTGCTTAGCTGTAGCTGAGATGGGCCAGGTGACTTCTGCCTGGGGCCATGAATCTGCCATCTCCAAAGAAATCTTTCTCCAGTAACCACACTTCAACTTTTTTATGCTTGCTGCAGTCCCCCAGCCCTTCCTCCCTGATAATGGAGTACATCTGGAAATGCACCGTTCAGTTGTCACAGAACAGTTAGGGTGAATCAGTGCTGTGACCCAGTGCCAAAAACCTGTCACCTCTGTTCTCCTTCTCTATTTCTGCTCCCTGCAGGCATCTTCCATGCAGCTGGTTACTCACTGCAGCCTCCCACACACCAGCCAAGCTGAGGATGTGGTGATGCTCTGCATGGCACAAGGATTTTTCTGCAAATATCCTTTGAGGAGTGCTACAAAAGCTACTCCTATTTACTCCAAGAGCTTGTGGCTGCATGGAGCATCTGCCATTGGTGGTAGCTATTCTTTAAACTTCTGACTGAAAGGATTAAATGAAGTAGCTGCCTGGATGGAGCTCCTGCATGGCCTCACTTTCCCTCTCAGGTGGCTGCTCCTGGCAGTGTTTCCATCCTCACGTTTGCACAGCCCTGATGGAGGTTAAAGCTGGACTTTGGTGTGCTGATCTCGAAGATGGAGGAAGAACTTTGCTGCTCAGCTGAAGTGGACAGATCTTACAGGCCCTCCCAGCTTGGGAGTGTGCTGGGTACCCCAAGATCTTTCCAGGAGGAGAACCTCTTTGCAGCAGGATGTGGGCTGGGGGCAGTCATTGCCTTTCGCCTCTGCAAATCCACTCTGCTACATGTAGATGCCATAGCAGCAAGAAAGGCTCTGCCTGCTGCTATGCCTGGTTGACATGGTGTGGCAGGCACCTTGTGCTAACCAGTGTTAACCAAGATGGTTTCCATCCTGTGAAAGCCTAGGGACATTTTTTTCTTAAACTCCTAATTTCCAGTTGCTCAGCTTCTCCAAAAGGCTGTGGCTGCTTCCAAGATGTTGTTCCATTTGTCCTGGGCCAGTAGATGTTGCTTTCTATGTCAGTGTCTTCTGATGTGGGCCTGCTCACTTGGCATCTCCCCAGTCATGCCCTGCAGCAGCAGTGGCACAGCTGGACAGTGGCTGGCTAAAAGGAAACTCCAGGATGGGAGGCTGTGCTGGAACAAAAGCTCTTGAGGTGATGCCCCAGCAGCTGAGACTAAAATCCTGCACACGATTGAGAGGGGTGATCTGGGAGAGGTACAGCTGCCTTGCCATGAAGCTGTTCTCTTCTTCAAGGGCTTGATCTTTAGTATGACAATGTGACAAAATATTGGGAGTGCTTCCACAGCTCCAGGAATGAGAAAGGCAGACTTCAAGGTGCATTTTTGTGGGGCAAGGACTCTAAAGGTGACCTCTTTGGATGTGGCCATACCTGCATGCTGTTGGTTAACAAATAGCTTTAGTGCTGCTTGGTGTTTTTGCTTGCAGATCGATGTGATCCTGCTGGGTTGGAGGTTTTTTTGGTAGTTCCTGTTTTTTCCCTAAGGGCTGGATTTGATCTGTGTAGTTGTGTGATGTGTTTTTCCTTTATTATTTATGAAACTAATAGATCTTAAAAAGGAAGGGGGAGAAGAGTGGTGTCAAAAATAGGCAACAGGACCTGGATCAGCTGGGTGAATTGGTCTAGGTGATCCTGCTCTGTTAGAGGAGGTGGACTAAATGATGTTCAGAGGTCCCTTCCGACCCATTCAGTGATTGTGTGACCAGGGGGAGCATCGAGTAAAACTGCCCCTTGTTGCTATCAGGTAATGACTCAGGTAACCTGAGCCCCAGGCAACAAACCACTCTCTGCATGCAAAGGATGGGATGAGGAGCACAGCTTGGGGCAGGATGCCTACATGCTGCCATATCTGCTTGTGCAGTCAGGGGCAAGCACCCTGGCCCTTGCTACTCCCCTCTGTGGGATTTCTCTGTGACAACGTCTCCGGATGGACCACAAGATCTGTGCCAGCAGCTCCACTGGCACCTGCACCCTCTAGCAGTTCCTGCTTGGAGCTACCTCCATCACCTCCCTGGTCCTGCAAGAGGCAGCAGCTGGCAGGCACTTTTGATGCTGTCTAACTCAATGATGGCTTTGCTGTTCCCAAGCTGTGGGTGAGGGCACAGCCACAGCTCGCAGCACACCTGGGCTGATTTTGCCACCTCTGACAATTGGTGCCTCAGGCCTCTGCCTGATTTGCCCCTGCTGAGAGGTGCTCACAAAGTGAGCAGTGCCAAGTCATTCCCTGCTCCAGGAATCAGCCACTTGCTTTGCTTCAAGGAGTGGCTGAACAAGTCCAGGTCTGTGCTGCCTGTCCCCTTTCCCATCTCCAGCCAAGGGCCTGTAGCTGGTGGCTTTCCCTGCGCTCCCTGCCCTGCGCCAGGCAGCAGTGTGGAGGTCACATTCTTTGCTGCAATTACCCTGCTCTCCTGCCTGCTGCCTGTGCCACCAGCTGGCGGGGGAGAAGCAAAGATGAAAGAGAGCAGAGAGGATTACATTTAATAGCAGAGAAAATTTCCCCTGTGATTGAGGGTCATTTTCCTTCCTTCTCTCCCACCTTTTGAAGTCAGGAGGCAGCTTTGAAACCACATGGTCACCTCACCAGGGCCATGCCAGGCTCTATCATGTCACTGGAGAGGAGAGCCAGCAGTATCCTGTACGTGCATCCATGTATCTGAGGTTTGCAGCCTGGCCCTGCAGTCAGGAAAGCAGCTGCTGCTTCTCTTCCTGTGAAAATAAAGCCCCCTTGCTCCCTTTTGCAAGTGCCTGCTGCCCTGGCCCCGTGTGGGCTGACTTCTCTGCCTTTACAGAGGCAAACACCTTGCTGACTTACAGTGATTGAAAAGGAGCAGCAGGAAGATAAATGAAGATTGACCTTTCCTTAAGCCACCCTAGCAATGCTCAGGCTTACCTAGAGAGCTGCAGGATCAGCTGCCCCTCATCCTGCAGTAAGGTGTTTAAAAAGGAGGCTGGATGAGGCTATGGTGTAGTTAATTAGAAGGGCTAGGTGATAGGTTGGGCTCGATGATCTCAGAGGTCTTTTCCAAACTGGTTAGTTCTGTGATTCTGTGAACCTGCTCTGGCCCCCTCTTGGAGTCCCTGGCTTTGGAGAGTTGTTGCACTCAGTGTTGGTGCTGCTGCTCAGGTTGCACTGAGAGAAGGGTGCTGGAGGTGCAGAGGTGCCGAAATGCCAACTGGTAGATCCCAAGCAGACACTGGGCAAGGGATTCAACCCTTTGTCTTCCCAGTTACACAGAGCAAGCAGCGAAGTTCCAGCTGGCTGCCCAGGAGCTTTCCCTTGCTAGAGGTAAGGTCAGGTGCCTACCTATGTGGGGATTGTGCAGAGCTGGCGTTGGTGCCAGGAGGCTTGGGAGGCTCCTTCTGAGGTTATCAGCTCTGGTGAGGTGTCCAAATGTGAAATGTGTGCACAAGAGGACAGCAGGGAGACTGCTTTTGCCTCAACACAGCATCTTTGCAACCATCTACAGGGCTGTTTTGCTGGAAAGACTTCAATACCTCCTCTCCTCTGAGCCATGACACTGATTTTCCTTCTTCCTGAGCTTTTTCTTTGCTTGAATTTGCATCCTGGCTGGACATAAAGCTGCTTTGTAGGATAACCTGTGTGTGGCTGGTGGCATTAAAATGGGTCCTGTCACATTTGCACAACAGATGGGCGGGTGGTGGAGCTGTGCAAGGTGTGGGAGATGGATGGTGTTTCCAGGAGGCTTTGTGTGAGGTCCTCCTTAATTTTGTGGTCTTTGCTCTCATGCTGTGCAGAGATGATGCTTGGCAGGCCACTGTGTCTGAGTGGTGCCATGCACTTGGAAACCTCTCATCACCCTGTAGCGTGGCAGCCAGGTAAAGCCAGAAAAGTGATGTCAGGAGCGCTAAGGAAAACAATAGTTGGGAAACCTTAACCGTGGTCACAGCCCAGCAAACAGCTGGCAGCACAGCAGGATCTGAGGGGCCACCTCTGCTTTTTGTTTTTTCCTACAGCCCTGTTAAGAAGCCTGGCCTGGCTGAGCTGTGTTACCAGAGCAGTGTGTGCAGTGTTTCTCATCAGATCTTGGGAGCTGGGGGCTCCTGCAGGCCCCAAAGCAGACATCCTTGCCTGGAGGCTGAATTCTGGTGGCTGGGTTCAGGTCAGCTGGTATGCAGAGGAAGAGGACCTGTTCCAAAAGCAATGGGAGCCTTGCCTTGGCAGGTCCTCCCACTAACATCAGGGACATCCACATCTCATCTGCAGACATGAAGGGTAAATCTCTCTTCCTTTACTTTCCTGTCCTAACATTTCAGGACTTGTAATGCTTTCTAGGTGGGCTTTGTCTGTTAGTGTTCTAGGAAGGGACTGTTCATGGGTTGGGAATTGAGAGGTTTTTGCAAAGTTCCTTTGCAAAAGGCTTTCAGGGTCAGTCCTGTGAGCTGGACTTGACAAGCAGGGCTGGAAGGAAAAAACATGCATCACTTTTGTGTGCTGGTATGTGGGTCTTGCTAGTGAGTCAACCTACCCCCAGGAGTCTTGGGAATGGTCCTTTTCTCCTGCAGAGAGTCTTCCACAGAGCCCACCACATCCTTGCTGGTAGGTTTCTCAGCACTCCTGTCTGATGAAAGCCACCACATTGTTGGTGTCACAGAATTCCAGGGCTGTGCAAGCATCCTTGAGATCTTTGCTGGAGACCTGTGAGATAGGAGAGGTCATACTCAAAGCACCCCTTGTAGACAGGGATCCTGAGTCACTGAAAGGTGGAGTGACTTGCCTAAGGCTGTGTAACTTCTCTGTGTTTGATCAGGCTGCGATCTCCAGCTCGGACATGGAGGTGCAGCCAGCCTCACCTGGCTGCAAGGGTGCTGCTGGCAGCACAGCATGGCTGGACTGTCTGGCTGTTTGGTCACTGTCTCAGCTGACTCCTGCAGCCTGCCTGGAGCTTCGTGTCTGCAGTTACAGTATCTGGGCCAGCGAGAGGCTGGGCCAAGATCAGCACCTGTGTTGGTGTTTCTTTTGGCCAGGCCATCCCCAGGACACTCGTGGCTTTGCCTGCTGGAAGGCACCCCAGCGGTTGGGTGCTGGGTGGAGATGTGGTGGTGCAGGAAGAGTTTGGTCTGCCTTTGGGCTCCTGTCCTGAGCTGGAGCTGGCAAGCTGAGTCTTGAAGACTCAAACCTTTTCCTCCCATAGACAAGGATAACATTTCTATTAACAAGGTGGTGTAGAAGTCAAAGCCAAGTGAGCAGATGTGCTGCTGGATGACCTGCAGGTGTCAAAAAGCTGCAAGAATCCAGTGTGCTGATGTTCTCTTCTCTGCTAGTATAGTCCAAGAGGCAGAAATGTCACTCAAAACAGGAGCTGCTGAGGGTGAGTCACTCTCTTTGGACACTGCAGAACAGAATCCTAAATTCAGGTCCTCACAACTGCCTGGATCTCTCACTTAGCTTAGCTGAGCTCATGACTATGTTGAAATGCATTCAGTTGTGTCACAGCCCAGGTGCAGAGCTGTGGGTGCTGTTTGATTTCCTGTTCACCTTACTGCTCATCTCTTGAGTGCTTTCTCAAGAGGGTTTCTTGGCTCCCACACCTTGCTGACTCTCCACAAACTGGATTTTACACTTAGATTTTGTGAGTTGCTTTCCTACTCTTTGTCTCCTAAAGGTTTTGATGCTGCCTAGTGGGTTCACTGGAGACCTCTGAGAAAGGAGGGCTCCATCTCACTCCTTTTTCTGCAAACAGCTTCCCTTGATACAAGGCCTCTCTCCCCATCGTGTTGTGGTGAGTGACTATGCATAGGTCTAATCTCTTGTCTCAAGCACCAGGGGATGCTCAGAGTTTGCTGTTCATAGTTCCTGACAACCACTCCTGTCCTCAAGCATCTGATGTGGAGTAGGTTTGTGCTACCACTTTGAGACCTGTTTCCTCAGTGTTAGCCTTCAGGCACAAATCTCAAACTTAAATTCCCCTTCCCAGCCTCTTATCACTCTGCCATCACTGTGTTCAGGCAAGGCTAGTGGGACTCTGCCACGCTGAGCAGGAGCCTGGGAGCTGGGCAGGCAGTGAGATCCTCTGTGACCAGTGTGGCGTGGCTGGGTGACTTGGCTTGTCTGGTGGAGGAGCAGCAGTGTTCCCCACTGCCCAACAGGAGCTGCCATGTGGTTGGCTCCCGATGAAGGTGCAGTGGGAAGTCTCCTCTCAAACCTGACCCACAGAGCTTGTGCTGATAAGCACGTGCAGGATGAGATCTGCCCTGCTTGGTTGTGCTATGCCTGTGCTGCACAAAGGGCATTGCTCAGGTGCTGCTGTCACTTCCTTCTCTCTTCCATTTGGGATGACAGCTCCGCTTTCGTTGTGGCTTGGGGCTGGAGGAGAGGCTGATGCAACAGGCAGAAGAGCCAGGAGGTGAGGCTCCTGCTGCCTGAGCTGGCTGCTATAGAGCAGTAGGATTTCAGAGGTGCTTTTAGTGGGGAGTCCATGAAAATTGGACATGCTCAATGCTTTCCTGAGCTTGTGAATTCGACCTGCCAGGGACAAGCTGTCAGCTCACTTCACCCTGAGCCCTGTTGCTGTGTGGGGCTGTGCAGCTGGAGATTGGCATGTCCACTCTCTAGCCAGGGAAACTGACTGGTCCCCAAAATCAAAGGCCGATGACATTGCTCAAGCAGCACACACTCCTATCTGCCCTTCTCATGCAGCACTCCTTTGGTTCCTGCCTGGAGCATGTTACCCGAGGGGTCTGTGGGGCATCCAGTTCAGAGCAGCAACTTAGGTCTTTGTGGTCAGGCCAACATGCAGATTGTGGGGTCAGATTAGGCTGCACAAGAGGCATATCTTAAATGCCATCTCTTATCTGAATGCTCTCAGTTCTGTCTTCTGAGACGAAAGTCTCCAGATTTGGCTTTACCAGGTGGCTACTGTGTCCTGGATAGGTGAGCAGCAGATGCCTGGCTGTGAAGAGAAGCTTCCAATAATTTCTCTTTGGTGCATCAATGGAAAACAGAAAACCAGCCTCTGGGCTGGCTGATTTCAACCATTTGGTTACCCTGGACACCACAGTCATGTCTCTCTACTGCCCTGGTTTTGTGGCAAGGGGCAACAATGGCAGTGGGAATATGGTGAACAGAAGGAAAGGAGTGTGACCCTCCAGATTCACCCTGGCTTTTCTGGAAGACATCCTCTGCAGCATTAGGGAGCACTCAGCTGGTCTAACCTGTGGGTGAAGGAGCCTATTTCACTGCAGCAAGCACCTCTGCTGCTGCTGCCTTGGTCCAGGGCAAATGTCTGCTTTGCTCAAAACCCATCCAACTTTTCTATACAAACCCCTTTTGGGCAGGATGTTTCAGAGCTCTGCTATTGAATGTAATGACCCAGAGATATATGTATTCAGTTTCTGTTATTGATCTGGAACACAATAGTCAGCAGAAGTGTTGATCAGCTCCCAAGCTGAAGGAGCTGGTGTCACTGGAAGCAGTGCTGGGTGTGTCCTGGTCACGTAGGCTCCATCAGGAGCTGAGGTGGGTTGTAAAGACTCTGGCTGATAGGTGCTTGAGAAACAAGTAGAGCTGACAGCTCTTGGAGATGTGTCATTGCCATTGCAAGTGATAAGGAAGTGTTCTGAGCTCAGGTAAGAGACAAAACTTTCCCTCTGCCCTGGGCCCAGGTGGATTGTGAGCAGTGCCAGGTCTTACAGCCCTCTGGGCAAGGAAGAGCAAGCACCCTGAGGAAATAGTTACAGTGTTGTGTTCCCTGATTAGTTGTCTTTCCTAATTTCCAAAAAAATCTGAACTGTGGACAGAAGAGCACTGTGAATCTTTTGCCATAAAAAGTGCCTTTGCTTTCCAGCTGCCTCTAGAGCTGATTGAAATGTTTGGGGGCAGGAGATAATTGGTCACCCTTGGGACAAACCAATTTTGAAATGCAAGTGTAAGATGTAAGGCACACCACTGCATGGCAGAAACTTTCAGCCTTCTTGCTCTTGCATGGGTAATTCTGAGCTCCCCTCTTCGTTACACAGATCTTATATGATGGATGAGAAGCTGGGCATGAGCAGACAGTGTGAGCTTGCAGCCCAGAAGGCCAATCACGTCCTGGGCTGCATCAAAAGATGCATTGCCAGCAGATCTAGAGAGGTGATTCTGCCACTTTGCTCTGCTGAGACCTCACCTGGAGTGTCCAGGTCTGGAGCCCTCAATACAGGAAGGATATGGACCCCATGGGGCAGGTCTGGAGGAGGGCCACAAAAATGACCAGGGGGTTGGAGCGCCTCTGCTACAAAGACAGGCTGAGGGAGCTGGGGTTGTTCATCCTGGAGAACAGGGAGACCTAAGAGCAGCCTTCCAGTACCTGAAGGGAGCCTACAAGAAGGCTGGAGAGAGACTGTTTCCAAAGGTCTGTGGTGACAGGGTGAGGGGCAAGGGCTTCAAACTAGAGAAGGGTAGATTGGATGTTAGGAAAAAGTTCTTTGCCATGAGGGTAGTGGAACATTGGAACATGTTGCCCAGGGAGGTGGTTGAGTCCCCTTCTCTGGAGATATTCAGGGTGAGGCTTGGCAGGGCTCTGGGCAACCTGCTCTAGTTGAGGATGTCCTTGCTGACTGCAGCAATGTTGGGCTGGATGCCCTTTGGAGGTCCCTTCCAGCCTGGACCATTCTATGATTATATAGGTTTTCGTGTACCCATAGAGTCCAGTTGTGGAGGATGCACCAGGCAGCAATTTTCTGTTTTCCATTCACTGTTCAGAGACTTCTGGGAATATTCTGGAGGGGAAAAAAAAAAAAAAGTGATGAGGTTTATTTTTTGTGACAGAGAGAAAATGCATTGTCTCTTTTCAAATTGCTCTCTTGTTATTGGCTGCTTGTTCTCAGCCTTCCAAAAGGCAACTTGCTTTTGTTGCTGAAATCTCATAAAAGACTTCCCATTGGATAGCACTGGAGAAAATTTTCTTTTCCAAAGGTAGAAATTTTGGGAGTCCAAAGTGCTTCAGTGGGAGTCGTTCTGCAATTCACCAAGAAGGCATCTGCTGACTTGCTGTGGGTGAAGTTGGGTGAAAGGCTTCACTTGCCCTGAACAATGTCCCTTCTTTTGCCTTGACACCGTGACAGATTCAGCCTGGCTTTGGTCAGGGCAGTGCTGCTCTCCCTGTGCTCAGAGCACTCCCTTGGGGTCACATCCAGGTGCAACTCCTTCTTGCTTACAGCAAGATCTGAATCCTTTTGGCCCAGTTCCTAAATTCTACTTTTAAGTTTAAGAAAAAAAACAAACCAAACTTTTTTTTTCATCATTTTTGCAGCTGAGTGGGAAGCTGCTCAGTTTGCAACGTGGTGAAGCTCGTGGAGATGAGGATAGATCTTGACTCTTGACTGGCCAAGGTGTTAGACTGTCAGAGCTCTCATTTCTAAGATGCCAGGAAGGAAAAGGATCTTTCACCCACGCACCCTGGCTTGGCAGAGGCATTGCTGTGACGTTACCTGCTTGGGTAAGGACATCTGTGTGCTTCCTCTGGGGCCTGGATGATGACACAACTTGTTGATGTTAGTGGTGTCCCCTTCCAAGTGACATGGCCCTTTGCCACAGCTGTTGGAAGGCTGCTGTGACCCTCAGGCTGGCAAAGAAATCAAAGGGAATTTGGGCAGGAGCTTTCCTGGCCCTGGAAAATTCTTGCAAATTCCTGCCCTGGGCAGAAGAGTGAGGGAAAAGTGACCAAACAGATGAGAGCCCTGCAGAGCAGAGGCATCCCAGGCACAGCAGCTCTTCAGAGCAATGGACTGCTTGAATTTGACTCCCTTCACATCAAACATAGACCTTTTGCCTGCACTCCTCAGGCAATAGACCTGGAGTCCAGTTGCAGAGTTGTGGTCTGGAGGACCTGGCACTGGGGAGAAGTGCAGTGACGATGTCATCTCACCTTTGGGTGCCAAAACGTGACAGAATGTCCTTGGGTAGGTGTGAAATGTCAGCAGCAAAGGTCTGTGGTGCAGATCCTTGCATCATGTGAGATGCAAGGATCTGCTTGTTGTTTTGGACCATCTGTGCCTTGGTATGGAAGCTTCTCTTGCCTTTCCTGGTGCCTTCCTCAGCCTGGTTCTTCCCTTTCCACTCACCCTCCCTGGTGCAGGTACTGCTTTCTCCCCCTCCCCAGTTTTCCATCCCAAGCCATTCTTCCTACCAACACACTGGTATCTTGGGTTTTAATTTAGTTTTTTTCACAGTGGATTTGACCTCTGTAGCAGTAACCCTCTTGTGAACTTGTTTTTCCTCATTCAAGTGGTTCTTGCTGTCCCTCCCACTCCTTTGCATGGAAGAAACACACTCAGGCTATGCCTTTCTGACTTCTGTTTGCTCAAGCCACAGAGACTGAAGAGCTTGTCCTGATGTGATGCCAGGTGTGGAGCATACCCCTGTGGCAGGGATGAAAGCATTTGTTGCCAAAGTAACCAGGGAGATGGAAAATGCCTGCCCACCTGTAGTGAGCCCTTATGCGGCTCCTAAAGGACTCTGCTCAGGGAAGAAACTCCCCTGGTCTTTTGTTTCCCTGCCTATCCAAGGCTGGGCACTGCTGTAGCAATGTGTCCTTGTGCATCCATGGGGAGTTCTCCCCCGGATCCCAGAGCATCAGGAGCTGTCTGTCTTTGCAGAGACAGCCCCAGGGACCACCTCGGGTTTGAGTGGGCACAGAGTGTCCCATGCACTCCTCTTTTGGCCACAGCTGGTTCTTGCTTTGTGCTTTCTTCTCCCTGGACAGATGATAAATGAGGGAGAGCATTTCACAGGAAATCTCTCCTGAATACACCTGTGGAGCAGCATCCATTCTGCAGGGTTGATGGGATGTGTGCCTCTCTCTCTGGCTAGATGAAGCAAACGTACACAAATAATACTGCTTTTATCTGCCCAGGTCCAGACCATGCTCAAAGCCTGCTCTTGACTTGACTCACTCCTGGGCAAGCCCAGCTGCAGATCCTGTCCTTTCCTCAGAGCCCTGTGGTCAGCTGGCTTTGTCAGACATGCTGTAGGTAGCTGATGGAGGAGTGAGGTCCTCCAAGCAGGAGCCTTGCATCAGCTGAGTGCCTGCTCCTGCACCTCCTGCCCTGCCCTAGCTCTCCTAGAAGGACTCTCCTGGTTTATGGTGGGGCACCCTTTTCTGTGGCTGTATTGGTTCAGTTCTGGTGGAGGTGTAAACTGTTGAGTTGCTCATAAGAAGTCCTTAATAAAAAATATCCATCATGCCTTTTGCCATTGCCCTCTCCTCTGCAGGCCTTCTGGGAGGGTAAATTTTATGAGCTGAAATTTTGTCGTTTTCAGAAAACCATGTATTAAAAAAAACCCAACCAACTTCTTTCCCCTTTCCCCTCTTTGTTCTCCTTTTTAATGCTTGAGTAAAATCTCAACATACAGGAAAAACCCCTCCCTATTTTAGGAAAAAACCCAACGCATAAAACTGAAGGAGGAAAATGAAATCCATTTCTATGAATAATAAACAGTCTGGAGCTCAGAGGAGCCTCAGCTGTTTTTCTCAAGGCAGCAGCCAGTGCAGTCCTGGCCGCATTTGCTGCTGTAACTGTTGGCCAGGTTCTTTCAACTCCTCTAAAGGTAAATGAGAAGCAGTTGCCAGGTTTGCTCGGTCTTACATGTCTGGGATGATGAAAGGGCCCAAGAAACTGGAAGATCTGTAATTGCGAGTGGGGTGCTCAGCCCTGCGGTCTGGGAGCCTGAGCGCCGAGGTGCCGCGCAGAGGCATCTGCTTGATGTGGGATCTCCCTTCATCGCGGTTCCTGCCTGCCGAGCGCCAGCCTGGGAGATAACTCACCCTGGCTCCAGGATGGGAGGATGCTAAAGTCCCAGACGAGGAGACGAACCTGGGTGATGTAGTGTCGGGTGCACCTCCGGGCATCTGCATTGCTGCACAGCCTATGCACCCCACAGCGATGCAGCGGTTGGGTGCCAGTGGGTGGCTTGGTGCTGTGGTGCCTTTCCTTCCTTCTTTGTTCCTCAGAGGAGGCTTTTGCTTCCTCAAGTCCCACACTTGACTGCTGAAGCTTTGTCCTCTCTCTTTTCGGTGAATCAAATTTTTCTTTTGCTTTCCTTTGTGGTCTCCTTCAGATGCAATAGAGCCCCTTGTCACCTTGGGAACTCTTAAATCTGCAGGGCTTCTCTGCCCCTCTCTGTGCTTACAAAGCTCTTGATGCTGTTCAGCTCCAGGTCAGCCCTCCTCCATCCTGCCCCCTGGGCTAGATTGGTGTGGGGCTGTGTGTGGGCTCTTGTGGCACAACTCTGCATTTGGGTTTCTCCCCAGCCCTGCCCAGCATGGGGCTTGAGGACAGGCCTGAAGGAGGAGATAAGTACACCTTTTGTGGGCCCAAATGGAAGCATCTCCAGTTTCCAACAGCAACTGTGGGGGATGCCATGGGGTTAAAAATAGAATTAAGAGCATGCATAGACCCATCCTTCCCTGGCAGGCAGCCCTTGGCAAGCCATGGTTTAAGCTGTTTCTGCAGCATAGATGCTTTCCAATCCATCATACTAAAGAGAGGATGGCTTCTTCTCCAGGGATTTATAGCTTCCTTTGTTATCACAATTTAAGCTCATCCTCTAGGTTCTATGGAAATGCCTCTGTCACCAGGGCTGCTGTTACTTACCTGAGGGACTGCTCTACATGCTGTGGACTGGGATCCAGGCAGTGCACACTCCATCAGGATGGGGAAGACAGTGAGACCTTTCAATTTCCTCCTGTTCTTTCACCTTGCCAGTTCAAGACTAGCTCAAAGGAGATTAGAGCAAGGTGAGGGTTGGTCTCTTCTCACATGCAATGAGTTACAGGATGAGGAAAGAGCCTCCTCGAGTCGCACCACATTGGATATTAAGAAAAATATCTTCACAGAAATGGGCAGCCCAGGGAGGTGGTGGAGCCACCACCCCTGGAGGTATTTAAAAGACACATGGATGTGATGCTTAGGGACATGGGTTAGTGGCAGTGGCTTAGCAGTAGCAGTGGGATTGTGAACTTTAGGTGAATGGTTGGACTCGGTGATCTCAGAAGTCTCTCCCAGCCTCAGCAGTTGTGTGGTTCTGTGTGCTGGGCTGTGAGATGCCCTGCTCTTCCCCAACAGGGACTTCTCTCCCTTTGCTTGTGGTGGCTGGTCTCACATGCTCGCAGGGCTGACTTGGCTAGCCAAACTGTTGAAGAAACCTAGTCCTTGAGAATAGTGTTCTGAAGAGCAAGAACCAGTTGGGGATGCTTCTCCCTTAGCTTTTCCAAGGGTTATTAATCACTTTTCAGTGGAGCCAACTAAGCAGGCGCATTGATAGTGGCATAGCAGGAGCTGCTTCACTACCAAGATAAACATCAAAGTCTCTCCCGTGGTCTCCTGGAGTATGTACCATTGGTACTGCCCTAAGGGCTCAAGCAGCACTGAAACCCTCTTGGCCCTGCTCTGAGAGGGCTTTACTGTTGCTGGCTGGGGTGGGGTTTTTGGTTATTTGGCCAAGGAGGGTTCTCCCACAGTGCCTGCCTCAGGGAGCCTGACCATGGTCCCTGCATGTGCCCAGCCAGGCCCCAGCTGGCTTCAGTAGCATCATACCCATTTCCATGGCAACAGCATGTGCATGGCCATAATAAAGTCAGGGTCCAGCTGCTTCCTGGTGTGTGAGGCAGGAAAGGAGTTTTCTGAGGTAAGAGCTCAAGTGACTTGCAGAGGAGGGGTTTGGCTTGGGAGAGGTGGAATTCCAGCTGCTGAGGAGGCTGCTGGGGCAGTGATAGAAATTCTAACAAAGAGTGAGGTTTCTGGGGTGGATTTTTTTCTTCTGCCACATATATTTCATGCATTGTAGTAGAAGCTAAATGATTGTCCAGAAAGATCTACAGAGCAGGTCTCTGAAGTCTCTGCCTGTCCCACAGGGTAATAACATGGGCTGAGTGTTTTCTTAGAAGTGGCTTTAAAGGCTGTTGTGGGATCCAGTCTCAGCTTGGAGGCTGCTGCTGGGATGACTGCTTGTCACGGGCCAAATGCCAACAACCAGGCTGTGGGGAGAGTCCACACAGTCCTTGAACTCGATCTCCTAATAGCAAAGCCAAGTAAGACTGTGTTTAGGCTTGGCCAGTGATAAAGTTGAAACCTTGCTTGCTCTCTGGCTATAGCCAGCCTGGAGGAAGAGCTGCTGTTAGCTCCCAACAGGATCACCAGCACCCTTCTAGCTGACTCAGGAGGCAAAATGGGGATGTTCATTTGTACAGCAAAATCTGATGCATTGTGCCCTCCTTCCACCACCCTTTTAGAATCATAGAATCAGTTAGGGTTGGAAGGGTTCAGGAGGATCGTCCAGTTCCAACCCCTCTGCCATGGGCAGGGACACCTTACCCTAGATCAGGCTGGCTAGAGCCTCATCGAGCCTGGCCTTAAACACCTCCAGGGATGGGGCCTCAACACCTCCCTGGGCAACCCATTTCAGGCTCTCACCACTCTCATGGTGAAGAACTTCCTCCTCATGTCCAGTTTTATGACCTCTCTGCTATGATAATAAGGGTACCACCCCCTCTCGTGGTAGGTGACTTAAGGATCCTTTGGCCAAAGGATCCCTCTGCAGCATAACTGCCAAGCTCCCATAATGGCAAAGGCCATGGCATGTGTTATACTGGTGGGTCAGGAGCTGCAGCCAATGCCAGGGGCTACATGGCTTGGCAAATGATGCCTTTGCAACATCCTAAATCATGTTAGTCTGAGGGTGTCTGCTATCTCTGGAGGCCTCTTCCAAATGCAGCCTTGGTGGGACTGTTGGTTGGTTGATGAAATGGTTGGTTGGTGGGACTGTTGGTTGGTTGCTGCTTAGCGCTGTCGGCACAGCAGCTGAGATGCAGGCATCCAAAACGGCAAATCCTTTGACTCCATCAGGGCACCTCCAGCACTCTGGTTAGAAGCAGGAACCTTCTTAATGTGGTCAGACTTGGCTTTCCCTGTCCAGCTCAACCACAACTAGTAAAGTGAGGTTCTTGGAGGGGTTCAGGAGGGCGAATACCCAAACTATACACAAGACCAACAGGATTTAGGCGCTCGTAGAGCACTGGGCATCTGAGCTGTGCTGATGTGGGAGCAAGGATGCTAGGGTGGGGAGGACACGGAGGGAACTTCCTGCTTTTCAAGAACACCAGATGCATCTTGATGAGGTTTCTTTGGTCTTTCCCCACTCAGTTGTGTGGGGTGACATCAAAGCAGGCTACCAGAGGAAACAAATGGAGGCAGAGGTAAGACCTGGTTGTGGCAGAGCCTCGGGAGCGCTGGCTGAGGGAAAGCTGCCTGCCCGGCTGTGATCAGGCTGGCAAAGCCAGCTCCTCCCTGTGGGGCACACAGCCGTGCCAGTCCTTCCCTGGACTGTGCCATTGCTGCACGTGGATGGGACTGTTGGCAGCTGCCTGGGGCAGCTGCTGGCAGCCGCCGTTGGCACATGTGGCAGTGAGGTATCGCAGCCCAAGGAAACTCCCCCAGTGTTCTGGGGGAGAACTTGGGTGTGGCTTTAAAAGGTCAGGCCCCAGGGACTGTCAAATGTCACAGAGCTTCAGGACCACAAAAGCTCTGTGGTTTAGTGTTTCCCAATTCCATCCCCACCACCACCTCTCCTGTGCCCACCATGATGTGGCTGTAAGCTGTGTTTTGGAGGTGTCACTGGGTAGCACCCACTGATTCACCTGCTGGGTGTGAAAACCAGGGGCTGGCTTTATCACCAGGCCTGGTGGAGGGATCTCAGCAGTTTGGAAGCTGCTGAGCTTGGCTTGCTTTCAGCAGTCTTTCGCTCGAGCACCAAACTCCTCCTTGGGAAGTGTAATATTCATGAAGGAGACACGTTAATTAGCAAGCTGTCTGCTCCCTGCTTTGGCATGTGAGTAGGTGGTGTTACCTCTGGAATTAGGTTGAAATCCATTTGGTATTTAGGTGCATTTGATTTGCAAGAGCTTGGAAGCTCCTTAAAGAGCACCTCTGAAGCACATTGGGCTACGTGCAGCCTTCATGTTACATGTCTTCTCTCTGTAGGTCTGCAGCATGCAAGGAGACCTGATTCCCAAGCTTGTATCTGCCAGCCCTCTGAACAGATCATGGACAGCTGACCAACAGCAGTCGGAACAGGTCTGGCCTTTCGGGAGCACATCCTGCCTTGCTGGCAGAGCATCCACAAGCAGAGCCACCATTATCTCAGACTCAGTCTCCTGGAGGTTGCTCAGGGGAAGCTCACTCTCAAATCGCACTTTATCTTTCATTGGAAGTCAAAAGAGCAGGTCCCAATTATGCAGCTTTGCTGCTGTCCCCAGCCTAGAGGAATGTTACTGCTTCCCTTGGGGAGTTACAAGCCCGAGGGTCACGTTTCAGCCTGTTACTGAAACCTGACAGCATGAAAAGTGAACACAGAAAGGTACAAACACCATCCAACCCACTCAATTTCAAGTCATTCTTGGCAATTTCCACCAGCAACATGGTCCGAGTGCAGTCTTCGAGTGTCAGTAAGTTTTGGCAACTTCTCTAGAGCACAAGGAAGAAGGACCTCTGGAATCCAGCTTATTTTTCCTGAATCTTTTCAACAAATCTCACCCTTCTGCTGAATTCTAGGAGTAAGAAGATAGAGAGTGAAGATGCTTAAAAAATATTATACATCTTGCTTGTGTTGTAGGAAAGAAATTTTTGTTTATCAGCTTTCATAAATGATTTCCAATGCTTCCAGCATTATCTTTTTTTTTTTTTCTTTTCTTTTTTTCTTTCCATTTTATCCAAAGGAAAAGAGGAGAAGCAGTAATGAAAAGACCAAATGTCTCATTTTTCTAGTTAGTCTCTTAAGAACTTTGATGAAGTGGCTTATGGTAATCTCTGGGGAAAAAAAAAGAAAAGAAATTCCACTTTCTGCATACAAATTTATTTTTTTCCCCCTTCTCCCCTCACTTGAAATAATTTGTCTTGCCTTAAATTAAAGTGTTTGATTTGGAAACTGGGGCAGAAGGTGAGTGTTTGTGGGTGTGTTGGCAGGGGCATCCTGAGTGGATAAAAGCTTTTTGAAGGGCAGCAGGCAGCCCCAGCACTGCAGGCTGAGCTATACTGGGACACTCTTTGGGTGCTGCTGGGGTGGACGAGGAGGTGAAGACGCCAGCCCAGAAAAATCTTTAAATACTTCCAACACAGGAGCTCAGCCCCCACTTCTGTTAATTTGGGAGCTACTCTCAGCTGCTCTTTCTGGGGCTGGGGGATGTCTCCCTCCTAAGGGTGAACGGCCCAGGTGCCCAGCATCCCCCTGGATAGCTCCTTGCCCTCTCTACCTGGTTATCTTGCTGGGCATCAAAGAGACTGGAGGAGAAAGCCCAGCTGCAGTGAGGGTGTGTGCTCTCCTTTCCCCCGAGAGCCCCCTGGATGGCACTCATCACTAATGCCACATTTCTCTCGTTCAAATGAAGGTTTCTGCATCCACGTGAATCCCTGCTCTGGACCATGTGGGTTTCTACTGCAGGACCTTAACCTCACAGTAGATGAAGGTTTGCTGAGCCCTTGACCTCCTGATTATCCACAGCATGAGTACTCCCAAGTTGGGTCCAAAGAGAGAGACTGAGCTGCACTGAATTCTTTCCTTCCTGCCTATTCTGAGCCTTTTCCCACCCATGTCACCCATCTAACCAAACATTAGCCCTCCAGGGCTGCTTCTTCATGGGAGCCTTCTTGAAGACAAGGTGTTAGGAGTACCCAGATGGGCTCCCTGGGGTGCAGGCCAACCCTCTGTGAGCAGCGAGGCATCATTTGCTGGTGCCTTCAGAAGAAACCCTGCAGCAGGGGACTGGTGTTGTGCTTGCCTTCCCCAGCTGATGATGTCAGGGAGGAGAAGGCATGTCAGGAGAGAATGACTTCACAGAGCTGCTCCGGGAATGGGTCACCCCCTCCTTGCAGCAAGGGCTACTGGAAAGGAGCCCAGGCGAAGCACTGCCAATGACTGCACCCCGTTACTGGCAGTGTTTGCAAACACTCAGGAGATGCTGTTCAGTGAGGAGGCAGCCAGCTGGGCTGATAATGCAGATTTTGGTGGCTCTGCTTTGAGCCCCAGACACTCACAGTGTGTTTTGGCTTGTGGGTCACAGCGGTAGGCTTGGATCGCTCCGTGGAAGAAAACTGGGGCGATTTGGCTGCCGTCATAAATGAGCTCTGTCTGAACCTGGTCCTGCTGGACCCCACAGCCCTGCAAGGTGTGAATTTCCCCATGTACAGATGTAGTGATGTTCTCCAGCTGCCCTTGAAGCACAAAGTTGGGATCTAATGCAGCTCAGCTCCCTTGGGCTGAATTGATTGCTGGCAAACCCAGGGCTCAGTGTGATGCGAGATCCCTGCAACCCGCTGCTGCAACAGAGCGTTACAGAGACACTCCAGTCCTGGGTCAAGAGCTGCATCTGGCCAGAGCCCATCCACTGTCTGTTGTGCATGGAGAACCCTGTCTCATCCCCACTCCCATGCAGGGCTGCTCTTGCAGGATCAAAAACCAGGTTCATCAAAGGCAGCTCCACTGGAGTGGCAAAATGCTTTACGTTGGGAAGGGGCAGAAATGCAGAACAGATGGTTCTTGTGAGCTCTCACACCAGACACCAAAGGATAGAGGCAATGAATTAATTTCACTAGCCCCGTTGGGAGGGTGCTGGTCATGGCCCTAGGAAGTGGTTGGTGGGGCTGTGGAAGGTGGCTGCCTACCTTGCTTTGATCCAAAGCTGTGTGAGCAGCCATGCTGGTTGTCCGGAAACCAGGGCTTGTGCTGGCATGCACCAGTGACCTGGCTAGTTTCTCCAGCCAGCCAAAACCTGGGGGCTCCATCAGAACCTGAATTGGGAGATGGCTTCTCTTTGAAGATCAATAATCTTTGAAAATATATGCAATATTAAAAAAAAAAAAAAAAAAAAAAGGCAAGAAGTAGTCCCTCTTTCTCCTCTCAGTTCCCCCTTGGGGAAGATATGGCGAAATCTTGCTTGTGCTCTAAGAAGAACAGAGATTTCTAGCAGCCTATCTTCTAAGTAAGGAACCCATTTCAATCTTGTGGTTAATTATATTAAATAATTAAGGGATTTAGCTCATTTAGTCTGTGCTTTTCACACTCTAGGTGACCACGTGATGTCAAGTACAAGATGAAGCAATTAGGGGAAGTGGACTCCATGCCTAGCTCCACCGCTGCCTTGGGACTTGGCCATGCCTTGGACCTCTGGCCCCTCTGCCCGATGGTGGTGAGCTTAGAGGTGTTGGGGCTTATGTTGGCTGTGCACTGAGCATTTTCAGCGGGAGAAAACTCAGTGGTAGCACTTGGAGTGCTCTGGGAGCCCTGGGAGGCTCTGGTGCACAGCCAGGAGCTGTTGCATGTTGCTGTGTAATGTGACACTGCCACACCTGCACGAATTCCCCCCCTAGCCTGGGGCTTGGGTGGAAATGTGTTGGATCATTAAATCAAGCTACTTAAGAGCTACTTGAAGATGGAAGATGTGAAATCAGGCGTATGAAATGGCAACGTCTAGACGATCCCCTGAGCAGCTGCCTGCCTCAAACAGCGCTGCTGTTTGCAGAGACTCTGCTTCTCGGTTTGTGCCCTGAGGGGGACAGGCAGAGCTTGCTGGTAAAGAAAGCCTAGCCAAGCTTCTGTCCTGTCTCTGCCGAGCAGCTAGAGCTCGCCTGAAAAGGCCAGGATGTCACCTCACATTGAGGAACCAGCCAGTGAGCTCAGGTTGGTGGTTCCTACTGGAACAGGACCTAAGGGAGATATAGGAAGAGGCGTGTGAACCTGGGACACACAGCCTGGGTGCTGGTCCTGCTTTGTTCACACCACTTCTAGAAAGGCTCTGACTGACTCTGCTTTCTCCTGGCCTCTTCCTTCCCCTGGACTGAGATCCCACAGAACTGGGAAGGAAGCTGGGTGAGAGCAAAAGCCTTTTAGTTTGAAAGGAGCCACAGGGTGGGTTGACTCATGCCCTGGCCTCATGCATATGGGAGCTTCCTTAGCATGTTACTGCACGCAGCCCGGAAGGCTGCTCTGAGCAGCTTGCTGCCTGTGTTCATCCGCAGGGGTTTCTGTGTTGCTCTTTTGCCTTCCCTTCCCAGGGCATGAGGTAACTCCTGAGAGCCAGGACTGTGTGCTGGGGTCTGATAATGCAACAGCTTTTCCTTTGGTGGTCAAGACCACAGGTAGCAAAGTAGCAGAGGAAATTTCATGCCACGTGTTCATCCTACAGCTCCTCAGTGGACAATGATCAATCTTACCTTAGATGGTTGTCCAGCACTGTCAGTTGGGATGTTTGGGAACCAAAAGCCCAACTCTAGAGCTTGATTTTGGGTTCTTCTTTCTTAGAAACAGGGCTAAGCATGCGTGAACTGCCTATCCCTTGCAGAAAAGGGTCTGGGCAGCCCAACACGATGGTTATACACTCCCCCTCCCCATTCCCAAACTGGCCTCAGGCACCTCCCATTAGATCACTTTAAATCCAGCCCTGCTTGGCCTCTACGTCCAATTTAAGCAGCATGACTGAATGCTTGCCGATGGGGAAGCCTTGTTGGATTGTGGAGGTACTAAGATGATTGGAACACAAGAGCTGATAGTTTCAAGTAACTGAAACTTAACCTCTCTGGATAAAGGGTTATTGTCCTGCCACAGAAATCCTCTGTCTGGGAAAGCACAGCTGCAGGGAAAATAAATGCTCTTCTTCTTTTTGCTTTCTTTCTCTTTTTGCTGGTTGTTTGTTTGAAGCCCAGGGATGTTGGGTTGGTTTGCTCTTGTTTGGCCACAATGGAGCAGTGGTGAGATGTGGTAGTTGAGCTCTGCCTGGAGAGCTGGGGTTCCCCAGGACACTGTAGGGCAAATTCCATTTAATGCAGGGAATTAAATCCCAAGGAAAGCCACTGACTGTTGTAGATTTAGCTGAGATCCAGGCCAAATCCTGGCACCATTGATGTTAAATGGGACTTTAACTGCTGGCTTCAGGGACCTGCTCCCAGGTGTCAAGCACATTTGTCCTACTAGCAGGACAACCTGCCCTGCCCAGGGGTGAGTGCAGGGCTGGGATCCTTTTCCCTGGTCAGTGTAGTGTTTGCAAAGCATGCAGGATGGCAGCAGGTGCCCCCATCGTGCTTTTCCCTCCCCTGTGCAGGTTCTGGCTCCAGACTGAGCCCACCTAGCTCCAGCCGAGCCCTCTGTGAAACCTCATTGAGCAGCACCTGCTAATTCTTCTTTTGCCTTCTTGAGACTGTCTCCTGATACAGAAACAGCTCATCACTGCAGGATGACAACCAGCAAGAATACCAGAGCCTGCCAGCACCTGCTCTGGACGTTGAGACAAATTGGGCTGCAATGGCTGGAAAACTGCTCCACCAATGGTGCTGCACCAGGGCTGCCCCTCGCCTGCTGCCACCATGCCAGGGGGCCAGGAAAAGGCTGACCTTCCCAGGTGTGCTGTAAAGAGGTGAGGAAACAAAAATATATCTGGATATATGTGTGTGTGAGAATGGCTGTTCTGGGCAAGCACTGCTGGTGGCTGGGAGCTGCAGGAGTAGGCACCTCCATCAGCATGGCCAGCGTGGAGCTGAGGCGGTCTGGCCCCTGCCACCTGCCTGAGGCAGCTGTGCTGCTTTTCAGGCAGCTCTGCCTGTGTCTCTGAAGGTGAGGGGATTTTCCCCTGTTTGCTTAGTTTCATGTTTTAAAAACATCCTATTTTCTTGAATTCCTCACCCACGCAGATCGAAGGGGTGGACAGGACAGTCCAGTTGGGTTTGGGCTCGCTCAGAAATCCTCACGGGGATTTTTTTTCTGGCAGGGCTGGGATCCTCTCTTCCTGCTCAGAACTACCACAAAAAAAAAAAACCCAAACATTTCTCCTGATTAAATTGCACTTATTTGTCTAAACACACAGCAGCCCAAGCCTGTGTTTGTGTGTGTGCACAAATGTCTTCCAAAAGCCACTCCTACCACCCCTGCAAAATAGTTGGAGGGTGAAACAGGAATGATAAATATCTTGCCAAGAGGAATGCTTTAGAGTGACTGAATGGGAGCTGTGAATGGGAACAGCTCCACTCGAGTAGCATTGCAGCAGTGATGACTTCACTTGGTGTGAGACTGGAATAACCCAGGCAATACTCTTGTAGTCCAGGGCAGAGGGAAAGACACTGACTGCCTGGCTCAGGAAAGTTCCTCAATGAAGAAAGAGGCTTCAGGAGGCTCTTCATTCAAGCTGGCATGGATTAAGGTCTGGATCTGTGCTTGATCATAGACTTGCTTTGGTTAGAAAAGACTACTCAGATCATCAGACCCAAGCATTGACCTACACCACCACAACCATTAAACCATGTCCTGAGAGGATGGTTCACACCAAAATCTGTGCTTAATTCATCATCTTGCAAAGGGGAAGCAGCTGTCCTGTTCTCCAAAGCTTTCAGCTTAGTCATAGGATATTTGCTGAAGATGTTGCAGGAAATTCTCCTGCTTGGGACTAAAATAATGTTACTTTATTGTTAATACCCAGAGAAAGCCTCAGACGCAGTGTCCACACTAAATACTGGTTCACCTGCTAGCAAAAGGCTGCTGGTGTAAGTGTGCTTCTGCCCAAATGTGATTGTTGTTGGTTGGGAGCTAGCAAAGTTTCAGTCTTTTTTATCATTTTTATTTCATGTTGCCTCTGCAAACAACTCAAACTTCTCCAAGGGAATATCTTTGCCATTAGTACTAAGTAGATGGTTTTCAAAAGGATTAGAAAAATGAAGGCTGAAATGAAATCCAGGAATAATCAAATCATCCAGTTGTGAAACTGATTCTAAACCCCAACCTTTCTGGAGGAATCCGTTTGAAACATTGCATGGGATGGGTATTGACTGTTCTGAGTCCTGTCATGCTTCATTTGTGACTTGGATGAGAAACAGCTGCAGTGAAGGCTGAACTTCCATCAGCAGAGTCCTGCAGGTGAAAGGATCACCCTTCAGCCCAAAATTGTGTCCTGGGGTAAGGATCTTCCCAGTTCCATATTCCTTCTGCCTTTGCTGCTTTGCTGATGCTCAGGCTGCCCCTTGCCTCAAATGATTTTCCATGTGGACTTTGGCTTTCCCAGTTGACATGTCCCCCGTTCTGCCAAAAAGCCTCTTGGAGAGCCTCTTGTTTTAGGCAACAAGATTGCTGAGCTGCCATACCTTCCAGTACACACCATCAGTGGTGGAAGCAGGAGGTCCAGGTCCTGAGCACAGGGCTCACTTTCTCCTCCTCTCCAGGTGATGCCAGGACAGGGGCTGCCACTCCTCCCACAAGCACATGACACTCAACCCATGAGCTGCTTCACATCCCCAAGTGATTTTCTCTGGTTTATGGGCATCTTCCTTGGTCTTTGTTGGAGTGCTTTGGGTTTTGCTTAAAAATATTGCAGCAGTGGGAAATGGCTTGGACAGAAGATCCAGGCTGGGTTTTTTTGGTTTGGTTTTTTTTTTTTTCCTTCTTCTCTCCTTCTTGCATGTCCTCAGCAGAGAGGCAACTGTTAGGGGAGAACCCCAGAAATTTTCCAGGGGATGTGTTTCTCATCTGCACTGCTGTGGCTACTGGGAAATGGAAGAGCACTCACCCAACAGCTGCTGTAAACTTTGCTCTGCTGACAGTACTCCGGATCTGCCACTTGCTCTCCATTCACAAGGCAGCAGAAACTGAGTTTCCAAGCTCGACAGAAGTTTCCAGCTTTTCAGGCCCATGTCTACTATGACCCGCACTAAAAATAGCTCAGATTGGCTCTGTGCCTTTGGAGGTGCTGATGGCAATGGACCATGTGGGCCTGTATCTTGCATTGCTCCTAATCCACATCTGCCCACATTCCTTGGGGATTGCTGGTGTTCCAGGACTCTGTCACTGTTTGACCTGAATCTTTAGCCCTTCTGTGCTTAGTTTATTCTCTCTGCTGCCCTAATTCAGAGTAGATCCCAGACAACAGACCCATGTAGGAGTGGGAACAGTAGTTGATGTGGACCTCAATAACTGAATCAAATCACTAGGACCTTGGTAGTTTATCACAGTATCACAGTATCACAGTATAGCAAGGTTGGAAGAGACCTCAAAGATCATCAAGTCCAACCCACTACCACAGACCTCAAGACTAGACCATGGCACCAAGTGCCACATCCAAACGTGCCTTATACTCCAAGATGGATGTGATCTCCCTGAAGACCTCTGTGAGTCCTTGTCTTCTCAACTCAGAGTCCTTAAGCACGTACCAGAGTCAGATCCCAAGAATCTCCACATTGTGTGTCACTTCTCAAAAGTTTGGCCTGACCGTCTCAAGCCAGAGGTAGCTGATAAAGCTCCTATTCTCTTCCACAGGGGTACAGAGCAGGAGCCTCATCTCTGCTTGCATCTCCTTGGGTGGTGTTTCAGCATGGTACCAGCTGCAAAAACTCAAGCAGCCCCCCAGGAAACTCCCCAGCTGCTCCCAAGACACTTGCACCTCTCAAAGAGGCAAACCCATACTGACACTGGGATTTGAGCAACCTGGTCTAATTGGGGGATGTCCCTGCTGACTGCAGGGGCAGGGATTGGACTGGATGACCTTTGGAGGTCCCTTCCAGCCCGGACCATTCTATGATTTCTCCATGTGTGCCCTGATGCTAGGAGGGCTTTTTGTTTGTTTGTTTTCCTCATTGCACAGAAATAGTCTGGTGTGGGAATCTGCTCTTTGCACCGACGGGGTTAAAGTCTGCTCCCTTCTTCTAGGCTGACCATGGAAAATACTGCTCATGCCAGGGACTAAATGCAGGACAGAAACTAGGGCTCCTAGGATACCATAATACAAATAATACAACTTGTTCCACGAGCAGCGGAAACCGACAGATCCTGGTTTCCGATGGCTTTGTGTTGCGGGGTAAAGGCTGCCCCTGGGCTCCTGCTGGCCAGTGGAAGCTGTGCTCGCCAGCTGCTCACCAGCCACCAAGCTTCACAAAATGCCTGTTTCTGTAATAACCAGGAGCTCCCTGCACAATGTGGCTGGCAGTGCCCAAAGAGGAGAGGTGGAGAAGAAGGGTGTACGAAAGGTTGGCTGCGAAAATCCTGTTTGCCTGGAGAATTTGGCTGCGAAATGAAGGACACAGGCAGAGCATCCGCTGGGGAAGTTTAATGTTTTCACCAGTTTGTGCCCCAGACTGTGAATCTTCTTTGTGATGATGCTTATTTTGCCAGAGGCAAAGGCACCTCAAAAGACAGAGGTGGCACACGACCGAGTGTCGGGAGGGGTCCGCAGGTGAGTGGGGGTGTCTGTTCAGCAGGCTGGCTTTTGGCCTTCAGACTGGAGAAACCTGCATTCAATGTCCCCTTGCAGCCTTGGCTTTGCAGTCTTGGCATTGACTGCCCCTGCAGCTCACACCTGGGGGTGTCTTGGGACTGATGGATGCTAAAAGCAGATCCCTACTACTGTTCTCTGCACCTGGCATGGAGTTAACCCCCTGAGCTGTATCTGACCCAAGGAAGATGCAGCCAGCACACAACCAGCTTCAGATAAAGAAAACAGCAACTTTAGTTTTGGGTTTTTTTTTTTCCTTCTTCTGCTGGGATCACACCATGCTTGTTTTCTAGGAGAGAATAAATGTCTAATGAAGATGTTCAGCAGATGTATGCTGCAGTCCCACGGGAGCTACACCTTCATCTGTTTGTCACAAGCTGCTTCTCTGCATCAATTCCAGCCCATGCCCCCTTTCAAGGGATGGAGGAGCAGTGGGGATGAGGTAGGGGTTTCTAATTAAACCCAACAAAGATATGCTTGCTGATTTGTTCCTCATTAGGATGTGGCAGAGGCTCCTTTGTGACACTACTGGCTGGGAGAATGAGAGGGCTGCTGTGTCCTCTCGAGGGTGGCAGTGGAACCACTGCTGTCTCCTCACTCTGAGCACCTACCAGTGGGGAGAAGCCTTAGCAGAAATTGATGTTCTCTGAGTGAGATGGGGGAGTCCTGTTCTTGTCCCTGTTTGCCTGGGTAGGAAGCAGCATGCTCCATACCCCTCTCCTCAATCTCCTGAGCCAGCTGGTGAGTCATAGCTCTGGCGTGCTCCTTGACAAGTTGCCCCTTGTTGTGATGAGATGTGCTGTCCCCAGTTAGGCATGGTGGCCAGGGGGCCGCTTCATGTTACTGGGAGACTGGACCTGAGCTGCATGGTTTGCAGGAGGATGGCACAGGCAGAGGTGACTTGTTGCTGTGATGTTACTGGGGTGCTCTGTAAGACTGCTGGGAAGGGAGGAGGGGGTCTTAAGGTAAAGAGAGCAAAGCTGGCAGATGATTGTGCCATCTATGTGCAACCTCGTCTAAGCCTATTTATACAAATCATGTGAAACCCAAATTAGAATTCCATCCATCTGCTGTGCTGTGCTGTAAGTTGCTCTTCCATTGGCACAGCAAGCCAAGAAAATGCTCTTAACTCTGTAAGGTCTGCTTCAACAGTGAGGAAGGCCCCAGACTTGGTAGCAGGGCTGAGATGCTGCACATTGCAGCATCCTGCAAGGCTGCAGGACATGTTGTCTCCAGATCCTCCAGCAGACAGCATCTTGGTGTCAAGGGCAACCCAGGAAAAAGATGTGGATGTTCACTGAGAAGTCTACAAGACTCCCCACTGTGTGTGGGATGTCAAGGCCTCACTTCTGCCTTGTGCATGACAGCTGTGGCTGAAAGCATTGGGCAAGACCATCTCTGCCTGGCTCCTGACCCCAAAGCCTGTGCCCATGGATTGGGGTGAACTTGCAATGATTTAGCAGAGTGGCATGCCTCTGTCCTTCCCTGTGCTCTCTGCTTGTACCAAAGCTGGACTTCTCAGTCTTTCCCTCCAGGATACAGCTACCCATTTGCTTTGCAGATGCTCTGTGTGCTGCTTGGGGTGACTCCTCGGTGTAGTTTCACCACAGGCAAATGTGGCCACAGGACTTCACCTGCCTTCACGTGTGGTCACTCCACTTGCCGTTCATCTGGGAGCTCTGCAGGAGCATCCCATGGGTGGATGACTCAGCCAGCTGGATGCTGCCTTGGCAGCCAGCATGGGGTTGGCCCCACTGCCACAGCAGAGAGATTTCTAGGAAGCACATCTGCCTGCACACACAGGAGGTCCCTGATGAAGATGGTGACTCACCAAAGGGTCTCTTGACCTCTCTGCCCACCACTGTTGCGATCCGACTTTTTTTTGGCATTTGGTGCTTTTCCTGTCATTAAAAATTAAAACCTTTTTTTTGTTGTTGTCGTTTTTGGGTTTGGTTTTTGTTTTTTT
>WBNM01022402.1:28240-152023 GCA_013399055.1 Ramphastos sulfuratus | reverse complement strand
TTTTTTTTTTTTCCCTCTCACTGAGGATTTCAGTGAACAGTTTGGGGATAAACAAGTGAAGATGACACTGTGGAGGAACAGTTGGTCAAGTTTGTGAGAGATGGAGCCAGATCTAAATACAGCACAGCCTCGCTGGTACAGAGCAGAAGGAAGGCAGCATATGTGTCTGAGCAGTTGGATTGCTGCATGCTCTGTTAGATTTCCTTAACATCAAGTACATCTCTTCCCCTTTCCTTTTTAGCAAAAGAAGGAGCAGACACTCACCAAAACCATCTCTGGGCGGAAATAGGGAAGGTCTATAAGGAGCTGATGGCCCTTCCAGAGGCGGCTGTGTCTGGGCGAGATGCTCCTCTGCGAGAATGAAAAGAGAAGGCAGTTGCCATGTCCAGCCACACTCTTTGCTGCTGATGCCCACACCAAAATCTGGCCTGGAAAAAGGCCTTTTCCCAGGTGACCTCCATGCTACTGGTATTGATGGGAAAGCTGTTCTGGGCCATGCACCCTGTAAAGACCAAGACCTGCAAGAGGAAGAAAGTCACCATCATCCTTCCAGCTGGGTGTCTGCACCTCATGAGCAAGATGTCTTTCCAGGTGCTCTTGACTGTGCACTCAAACTGAGTATCTTCTCCAAAGTCTCAGGCCACTTTGTTGACACAGAAAAGTTGCTTGCCACTGGTAGTTTCTCCTGGGAGGTGTACCCTCACACCTCACTGGTCACATCAAGTTTTTGAGCTCCTTTGTCCACTGAAAGAAACCCTGCAGAATCAGAATGTCCTTGGGCTGTGTTCACCACTGGAAGGACTCGAATGTGAATTTCACTTTTCCCCTACAGCTGGTTATGGAGATAGCCAGAGGCCAGCTCGCACTGGAGAAACAATGTACTACTGGATGCCTGCTACTGGCTCCCCATATGGCTCCTGTCTGTCCTGCAACCCCTCTGGAGAGCTGGATATGGGATGCTCTTGCTGGGTTTTTGCATGCCTGGAGAAAGGCAGGCAGCTGCAAAGGGCAAAGGCAAGACCATTGCAAGCAGCTTCAGTTGGGATTTGATTCTTAAACCACTTACTTCCAGGGTTGGTTGTGGAGCCTTCTCCATCCCTGCAGAAGATACAGAGATTTGACTGTGAGGCCATGTGTCAGTCTTGCATCACTGCATTTGACCATTTAAACTCTCATGGCTTTGCAGCAAGAAGGGCTGTCATGGCTGCACTGGGAGGAGTTTGTCACAGATACAGTGGGCAGGTGACTTGTCTGACCATCACCAGCAAAGCAGAGTCATACACATGAAGAGTGGGAAGGAACAAGCATAGTGTCCTGAACCTAAAGAAGACAGGAGTTGAGGGTGAAACACCTTGGAGTGGGGACCTGCTCAGTGATTGCTGCTGCTGAACATCTCCCTCTGCAAATTGCTCACCACGTCTCAGCAGTAATGCAAGGAATGACCAGCACTGTTATGGGCAATATCTGGCTTGGACTTTTCTGTAGCTGTTCAGCTTTGATCAGCACAGAGTCCTCTGCAGAAGCTGGAGATGATCTCCCCAGCCTGCTGCAAACAATCACAACACCCTTCAAGCCCCCCTGGGCTGGGTGGAACACACAGTCAGACCAGGGTGTTATGGGGAATGTGGCCTCCACCAAAACATGGCTATTTGCAGCAAATAACATATGGTTTTCCTTTCAGTTTGGTTGCCTCAGTCAGTTACTTAATCTGTGTTTTAGCTCAGAGACACCAAAGTCCTCAGCACAGGAGAAAGAGCTGCAGAGAGAGAATGAAACAGGTTCTGGAGCACGGGTTGCGCTGCCTGGTGTGTTGCAGCAGTGCCAGCTGCCTTTGAGTAGCACCCCAGTTTGCTTTCAGCTACTACTTCTGGCCTTTGAAGACTTGTGTGGAAATGATTGAGAAACAAAGTGCCCAGCCTTGCTACAGGAAGAGTGAAAGGCTGTTGGCAGTGTTGCTTGAATGAAGAGGCTGGGGACTGTGCTTGACTTTCTACCTTTACTTCCAGGGAAAGCAGGTGAAAAAGATCCTGGTTTGGTTGTCTGCTGCTGAGTTACTTCTTAACACCAAGCGTGTGAGTAAAACAAATGATTAAGCAGGTGCTGAAGAGCTTTAGTCACATCAAATGGAAGTGGTCAAAGCATTTGCATAAGGAGATGCTTCAAATGCTCTTCTGTGAGTGCTGAGTCTCATTTCAAGGGGCAGAAACAGAGAGATACAGAAGCAGAATCTTCTGCCACTCAAAACTGCCACTCATTTTGTGATTTTGCTTAATCCAGTTTTATGAGTAGGCTTTTAATTCAGTTTCACTCAGTTTCTTTTCTCCCCTGGCTTCCCCCTGTGCGATGCAAGCCCATTTGTGTCTAGGTTACTGGCAACTGGTATACTGAGCTGTAGCCAAGCATCTATTAAAATAAAGCTGTAATCTGCTGAGAAACAGGTTTTAAGATGGAAACAAATAATTAGAAACACACAAATTAGTGTGTGTCTGACAACAGGTTGAGCTTTGCATGGATTTAAACAAAGCTGTAAAGGCGGAATGCAAGGGATTCAAACCGGAGGCGGTGGCTGAGTGCTGACTTTCATGGGTCAGCTGGAAAAGATGTGGGGAAGGAGCAAACCCAGGTGGTTCTGAATTGGGCTGAACACCCAGAACTGAGATGAAATAGCAACACTTAGGGCTTTGTGTAACTCATGGCTTTTCAAGGATCGAGGCCTTGGATAAAGCATGAGCTTCTGGCAGGTGTTCCAAGTGCTGCTGCCGAAGCACCCTGCCCTGGGGCTGATCCTTCCCCTCTGCCCACACTGATGCCTATTTACTGGGCAGTGGTGGTGCACCAGCAAGCTGCTTTGGTGGGGAAGGCATGGAGGCACTTTGTGTGGCTTTGTACCTTTGCTGCTGGGCTGTTTATGCCTACAGGCTACAGCAGACTGGCAACGACCTGGGGCCAGACTGCCTCTCTGGCACATGCTGTGCCCATGTCCCTTGGCTGGGCAATGGGCAGCAGGTTCCCTGGGGAGCTTTCCAACAAGTATGGAGAGCAAACTGGTCAAACGTTCTTCCTCTCTTTCCCATGGGCACCTCACAACTGCAACCGCAGCCTGCCCATTCGTGTGTGCAACCAAGACATTCCAGCATCATGGATTGTTCTTCTATGCCCCTTGTTATGGAAATTGCCTTAGAGACAGTTGCTCCAGCAAACATTTTTAGAAGTGAGCGAGCTGTGCAGCAGGAAAACCTCTCCAAGGGCCAGAATACCACCTTCAGGCTCCCAGCGCTGCCCCTTCCTCCAGCAGCACAGTGGAGCCTTGCCGGCTGTCTGGTGCGAGTGGGACTGCGGATGTCTCTTTGCCTGGTAAGGCAGAGAGAAAGAGCCTCTGTGGGAGCAGCCCCTTCTGCGTCAGTCTCCAAGGAAACCCCACACGACACACACCCAGGGTTTGGGCAGGGGCTCACGTGTTCCGGACTTGTGCCTGGATCACACGTCCGTGCTTCCATCTGCCAGTGGCATTCTGCTAGTGCAGACAGCCCAGTGTTTAGGCAAACTGTGGGGCTGTCCTACCTCTAGCTGCCACTTTATCTCAGAGATGCTGGCAGTTGGATTGGTGTGCAGAAGAGAAGTCCTTCCACGAGCTTGAGTGAAACTGGCCCTATCTCTGTTTCGAATGCACATTCCTCACTGCTGAGTTGGAAAGGAGAAGCCTTTTAATGCTTCCACACCTCCAAGGTTTTTGAGAGCAAGCCTGGTGCTGACAAGGATGCTTGGGTAGCAGCTGCTTCCAGATCTGCTACCACCAGCCTGTTTTCAGTGCCCAGGCTCCTGGGGAAGATGGGTTGCCCCTGCCCATTACCTGGTGGCAGGAGTAGTGGAGAAGAGCAAGCAGGTTCCTAGCCAGAGGTTTCCAAAACACCCCAGGTAAGGGCTGCCCAGCCATACAGGTAGTTTCACTGCTCACCTTGCATTTGCAATGAGATTCCCAGCCCTGTCATCTCAGTTTTGACCAAAAAAATCAGCTCTTCTTATCATGGTTAATCACAAACACAGGCAAGGTTTGCTTCTCTTAGGCTTTGCCTGTGCTTGTCATTGCTGCCTGCTGTGGAGCAGGATCAGACCTCCATCCTGTGCCCAGGAGCTTCATGCAGCATGAGCTGCTGAAAGGGAAAAGCATGGATCTGGTGACCTTTGTTTGTGTAACTGCTGCCCAGAGTCCTTGCTTGACATTTGAGAAGCAACCGTAAGTGCTGGGCAGGGAAGGGGTGTGCATGGTGGTGGCAGGAGGGGGAGTGCTGGGCAAAGCCAACAAACCTCATCTTTGCTGGAGGAGTACCATGCTGAGCTGTGGCCTGTCCCTTCTGGAAGTCAAGGTTGACTTGTACAGTGGTATCTTGCCGGGGATCAAGGACAAGAAACCCACCTCCAGCTCCTCACTGACCAGGCAGAGAGTTTGGCCACAGTCTGTCTATTTCTCAAACCATTTTGCTGCCCACAGCAGCAGCAGAGCTGGAGCAGGGCAGAGTGTTCAGCTCTGAGGGATGGTGTGCCAATTGCTGCCAGCACTATGGGATGGGGTGAGAGACATCTCACAGGCTGGAGCCTGGAGGGGTCCTTGTCATCAAAATGGGGATACTGGGAGTCACAAGGTGCTGCTAAACAGCTTGGCTGATCCTGATCTCCATGGTTCTCAGCTTCAGCCCTGGCTTCTCCTCTGCTGCCCATGACGGTGTTATGGGTGGGGAAGAACAGCTCCACCCCACATCTGCCTCCTTTGGCTTTTGCAGGCAGCCAGGTTCTTGGTGCCTTCGGGCTCTTTGTGCAGAGCAGGCTTTCGTGCAGGCCGGTGGTGTGGGTGCTGCGGAGGAGTTTGGAGTTGCTGAGTATCCTTTCTGCTGCCGTAAGGTCCAGCTTTGCAGCCAGTACAGCTCAGAGGGTATTTTTCTCCCTGAACCTGGGAGAATTTTTATCTCAACGGTCCTTAGCATTGCTAACCGCAAAAGCTCAGCCCCCAGCAGCCAGAACCACAAGATTAGCACAAGCCCCTAGATGAGTTTTGTTTGATGAGGAAAATAAATAGAGGAGGGGGAGTATATCTCCCTGAGCCATTTAAACTTGTTTTACCTCCACAGCTGCTTTATCTGATGTAGTTGTAATGGCTGGAAGCTCCCTTTTGTTTTGTTTTGTTTGCTTTTAGTGTGAAAACTGAGATTTCTGGGGCAGGTAGCTGAAGCTTGGCCATAGGAAGGGACTGTCCTGGGCCATGTCTGGACGTGGAATTCACATCTTCGCTGGACACCTGGCTGCTTTAGTGACAGATAGGAGGGAAGTGCACTTTAATACGTATCCTGAGCTAAAAAAAACCCAACAGTGACAAAAAAAAAAAAAAAAAAAGTAGAAGGGAGCAAAATCCACGAAGTAGGCCATGAAAACATGGTTTGTGAGCATCTGAGATCCGCTCCTAATTACGAGCAGTTCCCATCCCAGAAATCAAACAATTCAGCAAGAGTTAATCATCTTTGCTCATACATACAATGCACTTCAAGAGAGAATGAGTCACCCTCATTGAAATGTCTAATGTTATGAAATCCAGTGTGACTGATGTAACAGACCCGGCTGAGCTCTCCAAATTGGCCAGGAGCACCGACAGCGAAGCGCAGCCTGTGTGTAAGTTGACTTCACTGAGGTTTGCTTATTTGTACCCAGGATGGATTTCACCTTCAGTTACCAAAACAGGCTCACAGCAAAGGGCCCAAGAAGGGTAGGGGTGGTAGGAGAGGAGATGAAACCCCAGTGGCCCTCACCCTCTGGTATGGAGCTGCCCACCCCCAACATTTGGGACCCCACAAAGCGGTTCTGTAAGGAGGCCCTGACCCTGTAAGTATTTTGGCACACACATAACTCACAGCTCTGTTGGGGCGCCTGGGACTGGCACTTTAATCACATCACTCCACGCGTTTCACCGCTGGCGGGCCCAGGGATTTATTCTTCATTTCTTGGTTCTGAGAGGAACGTAGGTTGAATTCAGCATTAAGATTCTGCCTTGATATCAGCTGTTCCCTCTTAAATTAAATATTATTACCTGCAAACATTTCCTTTTAGCACTGGGAGCCGTTTGCTTGGCGTACTTTGTTTAAATGTCACCATACGAATTACGGAAAGTAATTTAAATATTTAAAGACATAGACTGCAAGTCTAATTTTATTTTGAAATATTGAGCCAGAATTGCAGCTGATGCAGCAGATAACAGCTCAGCCTGGCACCCCTGGTTCCTCTCCCAGTTCATTAAATTAATAATTTGCATTTCCAACACCTTTCACCCAACGGATCTGGGCTCTGAGGCTTCTTTTTCAGTCAGATTTCTTCTCTGAGATCTTGCAGCCCCTCTAGGATGGGTGTGAGGCCCTCCATAGGCTCCTCTCCCATCCATCCATCTTGGCTGACCTTCCGGGGCATCTGCCCCATAGTGCAAACCTTGGGAGAAATAACATCAGAAATGCCAGGTCCCAGCAGAAAAGACAGCAGCGTTCTCTATTTGATGTTTTCCAGCTAGAGAAGATTTCCCTCCCAACACAACCTTTTCATCTCTCATTATCTTTATGAATAGCTTAAAAAAAAAAGTACCATTTCTGGTACGCCGGCCATGCTGCTGAGGAGCTACTGTTCCACTTCCTTCTTCACCCACTCAGATGGAAAGCTACAGGTAATGCTGGGCAGTAAATTAAAGGCTTCCCAAGGGGGAACAAGGTAAATAAAGGGTTGAATCTCAAAAGCAAAACAGCTGAAGATGTCACCAGGAAACATGGTGATGAAACACTCCTGGTCCTCGGAAATTACCTTCCAAGCTGTTGGAAATTACCTTCTGACTCAACTGGCTTAGTGTGTCTGGTGTCACTTTGCTAATAGCTTTTACTTGACCTGAATGCTCTTGGTTTTCAAGGAAATAATGTTCCCTGTGAGAAATGCCACCACCCAGGACCAAGCCTTCCCTGGCTTTTCTAGAAAAGCTTGTGTTAGGTGGATGCTGTGATTTCTCCAGCTCCCGGGAACAGCCTACCCTGATGAGCTGTGCCCCTACCGTCACGTCTTCATGGCCAGCTGCTTTGTGTGGCTGGGGCTGGCTTACTGTGTGCTGAGCAGCATGGGCCATCCAGAGCCTGTTCTCCTTTGATCTCACACCTCTGCCTGCCATCTCAGATGGGTCTCCTAGCACAAGGTCCAAGCTGCCTTATAATCATGCTGCTTGCATCTCCCTGGAGCGTGCGTCTTGCCTGTCGCCTTGCCTGCCCCTCTCCCTCCAGAGATGAGTCTGGCTTCTTACGCAAAGCCGATGACTCATTCCTCAGGATGCGTTTGCTTAAAAGTTGCCTGGTCACCTCTTCTCCGATCGCTGCTTCCTCACTTTTCACATCCAGCATGAAGGAGCAGTGGCACAGGCGTAATGCATGTCTGCATGCTGAAATGGCACAGGCTGCTTGCAGGATCCTCCTTTCCCTGTGCCCTGTGAGGCCCCAGGCTGTGTGTCCGCCCAGCTGTGGTCAGTGCTCAGACATGAAGAAGTGTATATCTCCAGGTCTGTTCTTTTCTCCCTGCTCCACCGCTGGAGCTCTTACATGAAGGGAGCTCTCCCTGCTCATCTGGCTTTCACATGTCCTGGAGCCATCCCACCTACAGCAACTGCCTGTGAAAGCCAGGCTGTTAACAAAGCTTCCTCCAAGTTCCCTTTGGCCTCTCATGCCATGCTTGAGCAAGCTCCAGACCCTTGAGAACCTTTTCAGAAATGATGTTGTCATGACTTGAGTGGGGCAAGGGCCTTTGATGTTGTGCTAGTTTGAGGCTAACTGGAATATTTTAATAGAGAAAATTATACTATAGGCTGTGAAAAGGAAACAATGGTGATGTCTACTTCACTCATAGGCTTGCTGAGATGTATAAGACAAGAACACAAAACATAGATAAGGCCCTCTCCCGGAGAGTCTCAGGCTTGCAGACACTCTCAGGCTGTCTAGCTTTTCGCTTTCTCTTCTCTGCCAAGTAACCTCACTAACCACTTTCTTTCTAACTCCCCTGGCCAATCCTCCAAACTCACCTTGCACATAAGGCAAACCTTGGGGTAAGGTATAGGGGTGGGGAGAAGGTGGAAGGGTGGTTGGGAGCCCCTTCCCTCCAATTTCTGGGAGGGAAGTTGTGTTTCTGTATTGCCTTTAACTTGTATATTTCTGTAAATATTCCTGTTTATAGTGTATATATCTGCTTGTATATTGTGCTAAGCTGTAAATAGAGCTTCAGTCCTTAACTTCCAGCCAGCTGAGTCTAGTCTGAGTGATTTTACAAAGTGGGGTGGGGGGGAACTCCCAAACCATCACAGATATCCAGTTGTGCATTGTTTCCTTTCACTGATACCATCCAGTTTGCTGGGCTGTTAGTTTGGGCTGAGGGTCCAGCAAAACTTCCCAGGCTTGGCTGTTGTGAAATAGATTAATTGCTTGATACTGCACTGAGGGGCCTAGAGGATGTCTGGGGAAATTTTGGTGTCTTCCTTCTCAACCTACAGCACAGCAAGGAATTGAAGGAACTATGAGACCAGATGCTGCAAAGCTAGGCACAGGAGGAACAGGAGCTGCAGCCAGGACACCCTTGCTATGGTTCAGCAGGCACTGTAAGATAGACACAGCACTCAGAGGGTAGGTGGTCTTCTCCACACCATGTCCTTCTATATGCACAGTGAGATGAAATAAACCCATGCTCAGAGCATTGTGGTTAGCAGCAGAAAGTCCAGTCATGTGCCTCAGGGGTGGGCACTGGGCCCAGTATTGTTTAACTTTTTTATTAGAGATCTGTAGAATAGGAACAGCTTTTAGAAGACACAAAACTGGGAGGAGCAGCTGATCCATTAGAGGTTAGTGCTGGTATTCACTACGATGGGCAGAGAGGAGCTTCATGAAGCCAAACAAAGGGAAATATGAACTCCTGCCTCTGGCAAGGAATAACCCCATCCACTAGTACACACTGGGGGCCAACCATCTGGAAAGCAACTTTGCAGGTAAAGACCTGGGGGTCCTGGTGGACAACAAGTTGACCATGAGCCAGCAATGCACTCTTACAGCCAGCAACATCATGACCTGCATTAGGAAGAATGTTGCCAGCAGGACAAGGGAGAAAAAAGGGTTTGATTCCTCTGTCACCAAGCACTGCTACCATTGGTGGAAACTGGACTTGCACCTTGTGGATGTTTCAGCTATTTCTTGCCAACTCTTGGGTCCAGCAAAGTGCTATATGAGCTTTAACTCTATTTCAGAGGCCGAGAAGCAAGACACAGACTGAGGGAAGAGACCTGCCCAGCATCACACAATGAGAGTAGTGGTGAGTTGGGAAGGCACCAGTCTCTTCCCTGAGACTTGGTTCAGTTCCCTCTGTGCTGGGTCATGTTCTTGCAAGTCACACATGGCTATCCAAAAGCTGTGAGCGTGCTCCAGCGTCAGCCATGCTGGAGTAGTGGCCAGCAGGGATTGCTGAGCAAGGTCACAGAAAACTGGAGTTTTGTTATAGACAGTTTTAAAAAAGCAAATGAAAAAGAGGTTGTCCTGAGAGACACTTTGTGTTCAAAATAAAACTTTGTTTCCTGGAAACTAGACTTTTTTGGGGAAAACAGCAAGCTTCAGATGAGCATCACTGACCCTGGGAGGAAAAACAGAAGTAGTTTTCCAGTGCTCTGAAAGGGGAACCAGCCCCTTGCTCCCAAAATGCTTCACGGAAATGGCTCCTTAGGTTTTGTTCAGTTTATTTTAATCACAGTGAGGGGTTGCAAAAGTGGAGGATTTGGTGCAAGAAAAAAAAAAACAAAACAAAACCAACCAGGGACTGGAATATCTTTATGCCTGGCCAGCAAAACTCAACGAAAAAACAGAGTTGCTACAGCATGAGTGGGGAGACATTGAAGTGAGGCTAGACCCTGGGTTGCACATCCATTGTCAGCTACCAGCTAAATCCCAACCAGAACAGCTATGTAAATGAGAAGCAGCACTGGGGGGGATGAGGACATGCACTGGCTGGCAGACCTGCCCCACTTGTTGGGCTGAAAGGATATGAACAATAATGACTTCAAAGCCACCCATGGGGAGAAGTGGCAGCACAGTGCAACCTCCTTCCCCAGTATCTCCACATCTGCTGAGGTCTTAATTGGTGCAGTTTGGGGTTTTGCTGATAGGCAGAGATTCAGTGCTCTGCCATGTTGCTGAGTCTGCCTTTGATCTTCTCCCTCTGTGAATCCCAGATAGGGCTGCAAAAGCCACTGAGACTGCCTCGGATCTGCCACAGCAGAGCTGAACTGGGCTGCTTCACCCCCTCACCAGTGCAAGAAGTCCTGGCAGGGTCTGCATTTCAGAGGAGCATCCAGAAGCCTGGCAGAGCTACACTGAGGAGCAGTGACTGCTCACATCCAGCTGGGGAGAGAAGCCTGCCTTGGTATTTGGTGGCCTTGCTTGAACTCAGTCCCAGCAACACAGTGAGGAGGAAGAGTTGAAAGGTTGGTGAGCCAAAGCCTGCCAAAGTCATCCTGTCTTCTCTCAGCTCCTCTCACCTTCTTCCACCAGAGGATGAAGCTGAGAGCTGGAGAGGCCATGCAGCACCTTCTGTGGAAGGCTCTGTACCTGTCCCAGGTTTTTCCCATTCAGTTATTTTCCCTGCTCCAAGCCAGTATCCCAGCAGCAGGTTGGGAGAAGCAGGTGAGGGACACAAAACTCACCCCCTGGCACTTATGGGGGAAATCTGGGTTTGGGGCACAGACATGGGTGCAGCCTATGCCCACTCTGCACTTTTACAGCCCTGCCTGGTGGGTGGTGAAGCAGCTTTCACAATTGTTTCCTGAGACAAGCCTGCACCAGGAAGCTTCACCACTTAGGCTCCTTGAAAAAGAAATATTTCTCTGCAGGAAAAAAGTTCTTGAAAGCAGCCTGGCTGCCTGGGAGAGGCTGCTGGGGAACTGACGTGTGTGCAGGGAGAGTGGCTGAGGATGCTGAGGCTGGAGCTGGCGAGGTGGTGATGATGATGATGTGAGCAGATCAGAGGGGAGGTGCTCAGATAGCACCAGTTGGTCCTGCACTGGCTGTCTTGGGCCATTCCTCTCTTGTCTGATCTTTTTCTAAGGCTGAAGGGCACTTTTCTTTTGGCATAGAAAAAGAGGAATGTTTATAAGTGGGGTATGTAGGTTCGTGTTCAACACTCACTGTCTGGTTTGTATCCATGCATGGAAGTCTTGAGAGTAGATATTACTGGCTTTTAAAGTGCCATAAATACCCTGTTCTCCTCCATCATTGCAATGACAGACCCAGTGTGGTCTGCCAATGGGAGCATTGGAGCTGCCCACCTCCTCTAATGCTCTGCAGAGCAGGATCTGGTCTAGTTGAGGATGTCCCTGCTGACTGCAGGGAGCGGTGGAGGGTGGGGTTAGATGACCTTTGGAGGTCCCTTCCACCCCACATCGTTCCATGATTCTATTTTGTAAGGGTAGTGGCACATGGCTCCCATACCTGCTCACTTAAAGACCACTGCTAAAAGGATAAATTATCTTAAATATTCTCCAGTCCTTCCTTTGGAAGGAGCCTGGAACCCAGGAAGTGGAGGCTGGGAAGAAGGAAAGTAGTTATTGCTCAGCAATGTTCTCTCAGTTTAATTAGGTTGAGCTGTCCTCTCTTGCAGATGGAGCCCATGGGGGCTCTTGGCTTGTGCTTAAACATGAGCCCCTCTTTCTTTCATGGGTTTCATAGAAAACATGAGGACCTCCTGAGTTTTCATGTAACCAACTACTCTGGCCAATGCATTGTGAGAAAAGCTGGGCCAGTACTTCCCATTGCATTTGGCTCTGAAGACTGGAATGTTTTGCACCCAGGTGGAAGCACAGCCCTTTCCATGAAAATGCAGAGGTTTCCTCAAACCCTGAAGATGGAGACAGACTTTTTTTGGGATGCTGAGTGAAAAGATGAGAGGCAGTGGGAACAAATCCAACCATAGGTCATGACGTGCTCCACAAAGGTTGCTTCTTGTGGTGGTTCTTCCACAGTCTACATATTCCTGCCTTTGCTGGGGCAGCAGCAGCGGGGAAGATGCTTGCCAGGGCTCAGTATCCTTGCAAGATGGAGCCCACCAGAGAGTTTGTCCTGAAGTGGGGCTGTATTAAGGAGGGTGAATCTGTTCCCACCACTGAGTTAAGTGCCTGCAGGGTCAGAGCTCACATCTGTGGGGCTGGCTTGCAACAGAAAGGAGAACACTGTGCTTAGAGCCTCTGGCTGAGCTTTTGTGAGCAAGGTGCTTCACCAGGCCAAAGTCATCTGACATTTTTCTCGGGGGCGGGTGAAGCTAATGAATCCAGATTAGGCAGTGCGGAGGCTGGGGAGCTAGATTTCTGCTGAATATATATGAAGGCAAATGTAAATTCTAAACTTTCTAGGGAGTATTTTTACCCTGGCTCAGTGTTAACATTGATAAAAATAGTCACAAATTAGTGCAGGAGTAGAAAGCAAAATTGGGTCTCTCTCTCTCTCTCTCTCTCTCTTTTTTTTTTTCCTTTCTGTTAAAACCCTGCATCTATTTCTCTACCAAGAGTTAACCTCTTACACACATTAATGAAACATGGGGTAAACCATCAACAAGTGCCCTCCCCTGACAAAATAACTCCTACCTCAAATACATAATTAGGAAAGAAACCTAAAGTCAAATATTTTTTTTTTTTTTTTAGACAGGCAAGAGTGATTCAATCCAGGAGATTCACACTGTAAGAGGATGTTAACATCACAGCAGCCCACCTGCCTGATTCCCTAGCACCCAAATGCTTGTAAAAGTGATGAGGGAGACACCAGCCCCATTTTAGAGGTGGAAAGAGTGCAGTAATGTAAAATCGTGATTTTACTCTATGTCACAGAGCAAATCAGATGCTACTCTGGGATCTCAGGTCATCTGAGCAAATTCCCAGCTGAAATATTGGTTGAGCTGCCAGTTCATCATTAAACTGCCAGAAAGGAGCATTTTCCCTTGGTATTGATAGATATTTGACTACATGCATCTGAGACAGGTGAAGACACCTGCTAGAGGGAGCTTAATAGCTTTACAGATTGATATCTGGGCCATGAATCATACCTGATACTTGTTATTAGATGTTACAAACAGCTGACTAAGCAATCAGAAGATGAGTCTTAGGGAAGTCTAGCTGCTACAGGGGAGGGCTGCTTGGACAGCTGACAGTGAAAGGAAAATCCTTTTGGAGTTCAATGTTTTTTAAAAAAAAAGAAACAAAATTAAACATTGGGGCGAAAAAAAGGGGGGGGGTACACGACACACACAAAGGCAGGCAGTTAATTTTAAAGAAGAAAATGTAGTTTAATTTCATACTAGCTTCTGATTGCCAATACTTTTTCTTTACTCTTTGAATCTTTGGGGACCCTAGCCCTCACCTGAGCTGTACTTAGTACCGTGAGTGCCCTCACGGTGTGACACCTTCTGCCCTTTACTCAGACTTTGGCTGCTCCTTGGACTCAAAGTAAAGTCTGTAACATCCTTGGGAGCAATGCCATCTCAGAGGCTAAGTCAGGACCTGGAGTGAGTTTCGGGTAGACATCTGCTGACATTTGTGTTGTGCTCTGCCATGACTTATGGTCTTTCTTTCTGAAAGACAAGATGGAAAAGAGACGTAAAACCACAGCCTGTGGGTTCTGCAGCCAGCGAACCTGGGGAAAGAGAGGTGATGGCGATGGAAATGAGGAACTCATGATAGCAGCCTCACCAGCACGGTGAGATAGATGAGGACAAAAACAATCTGAAGACAAGGCAGCAAGATGTGGCTGTGGGCATGGGGAAGTTACTGCTCACTATGTTAGGCATCAAGTAGAAAGGCAGTTGGAGGAGAGAGTCTTTCTGCAGTAGAATAAAGACCAGAAAGATACACTGAGCTTAGCTGAGGCCAGTGGTGGTGGCATGGCACAGAGATGTGGCAAACCACATGTAGAGCAGTTATCACTTCATGTTGTCCTTGTCACAGCATTTGTGCTGTGCTTCTGACAAGTCTAAAGGACTATTCGGATTTGAGCTGAAAGCTGCTCCTTTCTGCACATGTGCTGATCTTCTTCCTGTCAGTAAAGCTACATACATGATGAGACAAACACCAAGATCCTTGGCCCCCTGAGAGTCCCACTGTGCTGAAGGAGGTTTTTGGTGCAGTGTCCTGGTCGCAGCCTGCACACCCTATTCCAGGGCATGAGGTGAGTCTGGGGTGCCTTTCTCTGGGAGAGGATTTGAGTGGGATAGCCATGGCTCTTCACAGAGCAGAGATTTCTTCTTTCATGGAAGAAACTCTTCTGGAGAGAAGGCAGTTCAAGGGAGACCTTACTGCTGCCTTTCAATACCTAAAAGTGCCTATAAATAAAGATAAGGACAATCATTTTATCAGGGCCTAGTGTGACAGGACAAGGGGTAACGATTTTGAACTGAAGAAGGGAACATATAAGGATGAAATTTTTTACAATGAGGATGGTAATACACTGGCACAGATTGCCCAGAGAAGTGGTAGATGCTCCATCCCTGGAAACATGCAAAGCCAGGTTGGATGGGGCTTTGAGCAAACTGATCTAGTTGAGGATGTCCCTGCTCACTGCAGATGCATTGGACTAGATGAGCTTTAAAGGTCCCTTCCAACCCAAACCTTTCTGTAATTCTGTGGATAGCATCCCAGGGTATTGCGGGGAGGATACAGGGTCTGGCAGAGGGAGCCCGGCGCTGGGTGGCTGAGCTCAGGCTGGCTTTGACTGAGGTGCACTTTGGGGCGGCTGCCTCCAGAGGGCAGCACGGCAACAGGCTGGCACCCGCTGCTGCCAGCTGCCAGCCCTGCCTGTGTCTGCCTGCTGGGTGCCAGGAGGAATTCACCTGGACAAGCCGTACTCCTGAGGACACGGAGATGGGAGAAGTGAGAGGAACCTGTCCCAATGTCACTCAGTTCCTGGCTAGGCAGGCAGAAGATGCCGCACGACTGTTAGGTGACGTTACTTCAGCCCTCGTCGGGGCAAAATCTGGTCTTGCCTTGGCAGCTGATGAGCCCAAAGCCTGTCCTGAAACTTTTGTGGTTGCTAATGAGACCACAAAGTGGAGATGCACCGTTTCTCTTCTGGTTTCAGAGCACCGCACGCCGGCGGTTACACCTGCCTCCCTCGCACCGCCACAGAGGAGCCAGGGAGTCCCCACAAGACTTTCAGTACACCGAGGGCTTTAGACCCAGATGCAAGCTCTTCGCACAGCCTGCTGCTGTTCCCCTTTGCGAACTGAAGGTGCTTTGATAAACATACTGAAAGGTCAGCTATTTTCACTCTGACTGCGGCTTGCATAAGAACCTCAACATCCTCTGCTGCAAGAGCAGTGTTAGTAACTTCCTACTGCAACACTGAATCACAATAGCTTCCCACAGCAACCAGCGGTAAAAATAAACTGGGCAAGGGGAAGTGGACAGCTTCTGCTGTTCCGCTTTCTCGGGCACACTTGAGTCACAAAAAAAAGTAATGTAGAACAAGCCTTTTATTTTGCTGATGCCGATGAAATCCACAAACAGTTCTGAGCACAGTCCCACTGAAATCGTGGAGGGTTTTGCAACGGGATGTTCTTTGTGCTCCAAGTTAAGCCTATGCTCGAGTGCTGTGTTGAGTCTTATGAATTAAACTAAAAGGAGACAGGAATCCCAATGCAGTTGAGTGCTGCTTTTGTACCAAGACGAAGGAAAATGGCCTCCTTGGGACACTTGCTGTGTCAAGGGTATATAAAAGACCACTGGGGAGACAAGAGCTCTGTTACAGCTGCAGTAGCAGCCCTCGGCTTTGAGAAAGATAGATCTTGACTGGATGAAAAATGTCTTCAAATACAATCTGATTTACATTTTTTGCCTTGAGTTACTTGAGAAACACAGTTTTGAACAACAGTATATATTATATATTACAAGCAAGACTCTGTGTATGTGTATGCATGCATGTGTGTGTTTGTGTGTGTGCAGAGTGTTTTAAGGAACAATATCTTTCCTGTTACACAAGATACGGCCCAGGTCTTGAAATTCAGACAGCTGGGGAAAAAACCTGTTGAGATCTAGTCAGGTCACTGAGCCTGGGAATGTACTAGTGAGACAGACCCTGACTCTTTACCTTTGCTGGTAAAGTTTATAGTAAGAGGCTAAAGAGAACAGAAATTTTGGGGAAAAAAAATTTTTAAAAAGGAATGGTTTATTTATCCCAGACAAGGGAGGAAGAACCATTCCTCTTCCCACTCATGCCCATGGGAATTTTGAAAGCAAGAACTCATAGAATAACCAAGGTCAGAAGAGACCACAGGAGGGCTCTAGTCAAAATTCCTGCTTAAAGATGGGTCAGCCCTGAGGTCATTCCAGGTTACTCCAGGCTGTGCTGATTTGACTCTGGAAAACCAACACGGATGGAGATTTCACAACCTCTCCAAGCAACTCATCAAAGTTTGACTGCCTGCATGGTGAAAATAGACTGCAGTAGAAGTACCTTATATGAAACCATGTTTTTAATGTCATCCTACTCATTAAAAAGAGAAAGATCAAATCTATTTTGTAACAGGAACATTTTGTGTGAGGCACAGAAAACTTCTGGTACCAGAAGACTGATTCACATGCTGAGGCACATAAAAGATGGAAGGAAACCAGAAGGATGCCTCCAGTTACATTCCTGTCTTGCAACTTATATACTGCAGCACAAAAGGTTCATATTTATAGCAGTGGTACCAATAGGGAAGATACTCTAAAAATAACTGAGGATACAAATGTAAAATAATCTGTTTTAAAGTTCATTCTGGGAATGAAAGGGAATCCGGAAGCCTAATGAGTCTCAGTCAATTTTATTTTGGAACCTCAGTTCCAAAAAGCCTCTATTTTATTTTGCATTCCTGTTAAGGACCGAGGTGTGGCTCGGCATAACCCACTGCAAGCCCACCGGCTCAAGGGCTGAGCTGCTTCCCTCGCGTCACTTTTTCTTAACCCTTTGGCTGAACGCTCGCGGAGGGGATAAGGGGCGAGGATCCCGGAGTGCCCCGGCAGGATGCGGCAAGCAGCAGGTCCGAGCTCTGCCGGCTCCGTGGGCTCCGGCCCCCGCGCACCTTCCCGCGCTCTTCCCCGCCCATGTCCATATTTGGGCCCAGCCTCTCGGCCCCTCCGCCCCCAAGTGGCACTGGGGGCGTGGCGGGAGCCGGTGACGCGCGGGCAGGGGCGGGGCCTGTGCTCGGGGCCGCGCCGCCCGGGGCGTGTGCACGAGGACGCGCTGAGCCGATCGGCTCCGGGCGGGGCGTGCTGCTGCTCGGCCGGCCCCGCCGCCCGCCCCGCCTCCCGAGGCATGACACGCCGAGCCGCTGGCGAAGCCCCGCTTTAATTGAGGCCGCCGGGATGGGGCGCAACGCGTAGGGCAGAGCGGGGGCCGCCGCGCTCCGGGCTGCAGGCAAGCGCGCACTCACGGCTGTGTGGAGCGGAGCAGCGCCGCGTCCGGCGCACGGCAAAACTCACCCCACCCCGGCCCGGGAAGAACGGGGAGGTAGCAGCAGGAGCGGAGCCGGGGCCGCGTCCGGCCGCCGTGTGGGTGGCCGGTGGGCCGGGCGCTGGCGGCCACCGCTGCCGAGCCCCATGAAAACGCAGGTCTGGGGGAGCTCCCCGCGGGCGCCCATGGCTGCGGCGATGCCGTGCAAGAGCGCGGAGTGGCTGCAGGAGGAGCTGGAGTCGGGCGGCGGCCGTTCACTGTTACTGCTCGATTGCCGCCCCCACGAGCTCTTCGAGAGCTCGCACATCGAGACGGCCATCAACCTGGCTATTCCCGGGCTCATGCTCCGCCGCCTCAAGAAAGGCAACCTGCCCATCCGCTCCATCATCCCCAACCACGAGGACAAGGAGCGCTTCGTCAANTTTTAAAAAGGAATGGCTTATTTATCCCAGACAAGGGAGGAAGAACCATTCCTCTTCCCACTCATGCCCATGGGAATTTTGAAAGCAAGAACTCATAGAATAACCAAGGTCAGAAGAGACCACAGGAGGGCTCTAGTCAAAATTCCTGCTTAAAGATGGGTCAGCCCTGAGGTCATTCCAGGTTACTCCAGGCTGTGCTGATTTGACTCTGGAAAACCAACATGGATGGAGATTTCACAACCTCTCCAAGCAACTCATCAAAGTTTGACTGCCTGCATGGTGAAAATAGACTGCAGTAGAAGTACCTTATATGAAACCATGTTTTTAATGTCATCCTACTCATTAAAAAGAGAAAGATCAAATCTATTTTGTAACAGGAACATTTTGTGTGAGGCACAGAAAACTTCTGGTACCAGAAGACTGATTCACATGCTGAGGCACATAAAAGATGGAAGGAAACCAGAAGGATGCCTCCAGTTACATTCCTGTCTTGCAACTTATATACTGCAGCACAAAAGGTTCATATTTATAGCAGTGGTACCAATAGGGAAGATACTCTAAAAATAACTGAGGATACAAATGTAAAATAATCTGTTTTAAAGTTCATTCTGGGAATGAAAGGGAATCCGGAAGCCTAATGAGTCTCAGTCAATTTTATTTTGGAACCTCAGTTCCAAAAAGCCTCTATTTTATTTTGCATTCCTGTTAAGGACCGAGGTGTGGCTCGGCATAACCCACTGCAAGCCCACCGGCTCAAGGGCTGAGCTGCTTCCCTCGCGTCACTTTTTCTTAACCCTTTGGCTGAACGCTCGCGGAGGGGATAAGGGGCGAGGATCCCGGAGTGCCCCGGCAGGATGCGGCAAGCAGCAGGTCCGAGCTCTGCCGGCTCCGTGGGCTCCGGCCCCCGCGCACCTTCCCGCGCTCTTCCCCGCCCATGTCCATATTTGGGCCCAGCCTCTCGGCCCCTCCGCCCCCAAGTGGCACTGGGGGCGTGGCGGGAGCCGGTGACGCGCGGGCAGGGGCGGGGCCTGTGCTCGGGGCCGCGCCGCCCGGGGCGTGTGCACGAGGACGCGCTGAGCCGATCGGCTCCGGGCGGGGCGTGCTGCTGCTCGGCCGGCCCCGCCGCCCGCCCCGCCTCCCGAGGCATGACACGCCGAGCCGCTGGCGAAGCCCCGCTTTAATTGAGGCCGCCGGGATGGGGCGCAACGCGTAGGGCAGAGCGGGGGCCGCCGCGCTCCGGGCTGCAGGCAAGCGCGCACTCACGGCTGTGTGGAGCGGAGCAGCGCCGCGTCCGGCACACGGCAAAACTCACCCCACCCCGGCCCGGGAAGAACGGGGAGGTAGCAGCAGGAGCGGAGCCGGGGCCGCGTCCGGCCGCCGTGTGGGTGGCCGGTGGGCCGGGCGCTGGCGGCCACCGCTGCCGAGCCCCATGAAAACGCAGGTCTGGGGGAGCTCCCCGCGGGCGCCCATGGCTGCGGCGATGCCGTGCAAGAGCGCGGAGTGGCTGCAGGAGGAGCTGGAGTCGGGCGGCGGCCGTTCACTGTTACTGCTCGATTGCCGCCCCCACGAGCTCTTCGAGAGCTCGCACATCGAGACGGCCATCAACCTGGCTATTCCCGGGCTCATGCTCCGCCGCCTCAAGAAAGGCAACCTGCCCATCCGCTCCATCATCCCCAACCACGAGGACAAGGAGCGCTTCGTCAAGCGCTGCAAGGCCGACACCGTGCTGCTCTATGACGAGGCCACCGCCGACTGGCAGGACGGCGGTGCCGCCACTTCTGTCCTGGGGCTCCTGCTCCAGAAGCTGCGCGATGATGGCTGCAAAGCCTATTACCTNCACCTCTCTGCAGCCCCCCGTCCGGCCCCTGCGTCGCTGGGCATTTATTCTCTGGCCGGCCGGAGGGTGGTTGGGTTATTTTCCTTCCTCCTCCCACCTCACTCTGCCTGATTTTTTGTGTTTTTTATATATATGTGTGTGTGTATATATATATACACATATATATAATTATTTTCCGCTTCCCTATGCGTCCCGCTCTAATCCCCCGCACAAAATGGTCGCAGGCTGGAAACGGCCGGGAGTGCCCCGTTTTTTCCTGCATCGCCTTCCCGGCAGTGGCGGGAGGGAGCCCCGCAACCTCGCCGACGCCGGAGCTGCCCCTCCAGCGCTGCCCCGTCCCAAACTGACCCCGGCTGGACACTGCCGCCGTCCTCCGCAGGGAGCATTTCGGGGGCTCCCCGACCCAACACCAGGCTTCTCTCCAGCCCCTCCAGAAGCGGTGCCCAGATTTTAGGGTGTCAGAAGAGAGAGCCTTCTTCCCCTTTTTTCTTTCTCTCCCATCTCTGAAAAGCGAGCTCGGGTTTTTCTCCTCCTTTCTCTAGAGATGCCGGTGGGGCTGGGAGAGAGCAGCCTCGCTGCTCCCCCGGGGCAAGGCATAAAGGAGCGGGGAGCCGAGTCTCCGCGCATCCCCTTTCCTGAGGGCTTGTAATCGCCTGTATTTCTTGTTTGTTTTGGTGGGGTTTTTTTTTTTTTTGTTTGTTTGCTTGCTTGTTTGATTTTGTTTTTATTTTTGCCTTTTTTTGGTCGGGGGTGTGTGTGTGTGTGTGTGTTAAGCCATCTTGAAAGATCCCAGCAGGCCCCCGCAGCGGGTTGAGCGGAGCCCGCAGCTGGCTGCTGGGACCCTTCCCATCCTCCCAGTCCGGTCGCTGGGTGGCGGATTTGAGGCAGAAATTAGAGGAGAGCGGAGGAGTGTATGTGTGGGGGGAGTGATGAAAAAAGTTGCCACTTGAAGCTCTTAAAAAAAATACTGCTGCTTCTTAATAGAGCCTTTTTGGGTAGCCGAGGGGCCCCCTGGTACAGGGTTGGGGTGATGGATATTTGGGGACCAGTCTTCAGGGCAGCGCTGAGCCTTCGTCAAAGGTGATGTGGTGGGTGGCAGGCACAGGGTTTGATGCCACTTTCTCCTCCCTTTGCCCCTCTGAGACCTGCCAGTGCCGATGAGTGAGCACTCGGTCCCGTCCCATCCTAGTTTGAGGTTTGCTGATGGGCTCCGTTGCACCTTCACGTTGTAGTCCCGCTTCTCTCTCCGTTGTCCTCCTTCCTAGGCGGATAGAGCATCTTTGAAGTTACTCTTAAGGTTTCCCCGATGGGCAGGGGAGGAGCTGAGCCCCTTTCTCTGCCTTTTTCCGGGAGCCTCGGTGGGAAATGTTTCCAATTAAAATTCCAAAATGGCTCCTCGGCGCTGTCTGGCGGCGGGGGCGGGGGGGGGCGTTGGAGGGGGAGGAGGAGGACGAACCTTTTTCATGAATGGATGTGGTAGGAGCTGTCTGTCCTGCTCAGTGACCCTGCTGCAACCGCCGAACCCACTAACAAAGTTTTCAGGAGGCCTTTCTAATTAAACCATTTGTCAGTGTCGGATACCGGTGGCTGCGCTCTGGTTTAATATTGCCTGGAAAGGAGGTAGACCGGTGGGATTTTTGCTTCCCTCCCTCTACTTTCCTTCTTAAGCTGTTGAGCTGGAGAAAAGGACTTAGGAGGGTCCTAATCCCTCCTCAAGCTTGTTGCAGTTTGGGTGAGGAACAGACCCATGGCACTGCTTAGTTGCAAAACATGTTTATAGAGATAAGTCAGGTGTGAGGTTCTCTCTTTGGCAAAACTTTACAGTCCTTTTTCATGTTTGAAGGTGGACTATTTTATTGGGTTTTGATGTATGAGCTGGGTATGTGTTGTTGTTTTTGCTCTGTCTTTTCAGATGCAGATACTTTTGTGCTTTTCTGTCTAGGTGACATAATAGCTCTTGCCTAAACAACCACAGACCTGTACTTCTGAGAAGCTAACAAGGCAAGACTGTCTCTTGCCATTTGTTTTTTTTAATTTTTTTTTAAATGTTTGTTTCTTTTGGGATTGAGATTTGGCTCCTGTTTATCAATATAGATCTTTGTCAGAAACACTCTTTGGTTTCTTGGGACCTGTTTGCTCAGTAGCAGTCTGTCCAGAGAAGATGAGGGAGCAGGGAGATGCCTTCCTTGGGAAGGCATACTAAGTTCTTCCTGGCAAAAACGTGCTAAATACTATGCATATGTGTCCAGGTAGAAGAATTTCCCATTCTGAAGAATAAACCATCTTTTTCCTCTTCTTCTCTCCTTTCCTCTCTCCCTTCCCCTTCCTAGGTGGCTTTAACAAGTTTCAGACTGAATATTCAGAGCACTGCGAGACAAACCTTGACAGCTCCTCGCCCAGCAACTCTCCCCCAGCATCAGTCCTTGGCCTGGGAGGGCTGCGGATAAGCTCTGACTGCTCGGATGGCGAATCCGACAGGGAACCCAGCAGTGCCACTGAGTCGGACGGAAGCCCCATCCCTAACAATCAGCCTGCCTTTCCGGTCCAGATCCTCCCTTATCTGTACCTGGGCTGTGCCAAAGATTCGACCAACTTGGATGTCCTGGGCAAATATGGCATTAAATACATCCTGAATGTGACTCCCAACCTGCCAAACATGTTTGAGCACGATGGAGAGTTCAAGTACAAGCAGATCCCCATCTCGGATCACTGGAGCCAGAACCTCTCACAGTTCTTTCCTGAGGCCATTGCTTTCATTGGTAGGTAGTTGGTAGAACATCTCATTTTGTGCTCACCACTTGGGAATGTGGCAAGCAGCTTCTCAGCTCTTCTCTGGCCTCACCTTTCCGGGGCACAGTGCTGGTATTAGCTTAGCAACTGAGTGTCATGCTGCCAAGGTGACACTTTGCTGTGTGTTGAGTTGGCTGGGTTCAGGGAGGCCTCCCAAAATTCAACCTTCTTGCAGCACCTTAGCTGAGTTACCTGCAAGAGGCAGGACTGGCTCCACTGGCCCCTGCCTTACCGTCTGTTGCCCTTGTATGGGTATTTGTGCTTGTGTAAAATGGCTGAACAAAGGTGGAGGGGAGCTCCTTTGCCTGCTTTGCTCAGAGGAATGAGTGTTGATGGGAGTTGCATTAATGTGACTGGTGCCAGCAATTCCGTAGCCCCAAGTGTGGTTCAGATGTGGCATGGGGTGGCTGTTTTCCCTTCCTGAGAGTATTCGCTAGTGCAGCTGCAATCTCATTTTAAGTTGCTCTAATGTAACTAGCTCCTTGTATGGATACTTCTCCTAAGGTAAGTGTCAACACAGTGAGTTAGTGATTACAATTGTAATGGAAAAACTTCCCTGCAGGCAACCCCTGAGACAGCTTTGGCTAGTCCTAGGGATGTGTGCAGTGGGGGCATCTCTCTTCTCCCAGGCCGGTGCTGACTTCGAAGATGGCTTCTTATTCTGCGAGAAGTCTGTTGGGCCTAGCAGGGTTGTACACTTCCATTGTGACCTGTGCTGTCTGCTGGTGTCGATTGTTAGCATAATCAGCTGTGATTTATGGAGGGTGAATGGCACAGGTAGACATCACCACTGTTAACTTTTAAAAGCCCCACGGCTTCATACCTAGTGAAAATTTGGGGCAGGTAAAGGTGAGGGGGACCTTTACCTTCAGACTGAAATCTCTGCAACTTATTTCAACGCTGCTTTGGTACAGCAGCATCATTTCAGACCCTACTGCACTGCATGTGCTCACTTGCTGTGTGCCCTAAGGCCTCAAGTGGGGTGGAGCAGGTCCTCAGCTGCTTTTCAGCCGTTAGAGATCTTGATTCCCACACACTCTCCTTAGCCTCCAGCTTCTGTCCTCTAGTAACATGATTGTGGTCAGAAATGGCTGATTCAGTGTGGCAGCAGGAACTTCTCTGATGTCCCACCTGCACTTCCTGCATGGAGCGTGTGGTATTAAATGTCAGGGGTGAGGTATGGGGTCCCTGCTGGCGTGTGGCATTTGGAATCAGTCTGCTCCAGATGATGTCTCTGAATGCTACACTTGTGCTTCTCAGTTAATGACAGGAAATGGGGGATTACCTCATGCTAAAACCAACCACCAAGAAACGCAGTGCAGGTCAGATGAAAGGAAAAATGTCTCTCAAGGAGGTTGCAGATGGAGAAACTGAGGAGGGCTGGGTATGCTGAGGAGCAGTTGTTTGCTGTACTTGAAATTCTTGCCTGGTTTTGCAGGCTGGGGAGGAAGCCTGTCATGACTTGGGTCTGGATTTTGTTTTGCCTACATGTTCTTCGCCTTTTCCTGTGCTTGTGGTGCCAGAGTGTCTCTTACCTCTGGCTTGGCCTGAAGATCCTCTTTCTCCTACCACCTTGTTCCTCCCTGCCAAGCTCTCAGTCAAATGACTGACTTCCAATAGGGCCGTGCAGCAATAAGCAGCACTGGGTGCTTGCGTGCCTTCAGCACTCTTAGCAGCGTGTCCCTCTTTCAGCACTGAGATGTCAATTCATAAAGGGATCACGCTGTTCCGGCTGTGCCAGAGACAATGAGTGTGTGTGTGCTTTTCAGTCGGTGGCAAGGGAGGGGAAATTTCCTTGCTGTTCTCTCGCCATTTTTGGTCCAGCCTGCATTCCTGCTCCCTGCTACCATTCATCCTGAGAGTCTCCTCTGACACAAGTGCTTGTTTGTAGTTAAGTGCGTTTCTGTCGATCCTAAAGAACAGTTTCACAATAAGGGAAGTTCCTGCACTTCAGACTCTGCTTAGATTGTCTCTGACTACATTCACATAACTCTCCAGTGGAAGGAGGACAGGAACAGCAGAAGAGAATAGCTAAGTGTGGTGCTGGGCTGCAGCCTCACGCTGAGCATACAGCTTTCCCTAGTTAGTTGGCACTGAGATGGGTGTGCTGTTCCTGACTGCCAGCATCTCTCTGGAGCTGATACCTCCAGCAACATGTGCCCTCCCTGGGTTACTCCATTTCTGTGTTTGAATGGAGGGTACCAGTGCTACTTAGGTAAGGGATGTATTGCCGGACTTGATTAATTCTTCTCAAGCATATGAGATGCTTGACCTTGCTGTGGAGAATGGGGATGTACAGCTTCACCATGCAGTGGGAATACCTCAGAAACCCTTTGAGGAGAGATGTGGGTGTCAGAGGGACACACGTTGGTGTCATTAGGAGCAGGGGATCCAGTTCTGGCAGTCATCCTGGCCTTGGGAGCTTGCAACTGCCATCTGACCCTGCTCCAAAGCCATGCATTTTTGGTACAGAATAATAGACTCCCCCTTCCCCTTGTCTTGTTTCAGATGAGGCCCGTTCCAAGAAGTGTGGGATCCTTGTTCACTGCCTCGCTGGCATCAGCCGGTCTGTTACAGTCACTGTCGCCTACTTGATGCAAAAACTCAACTTGTCCTTGAATGATGCCTATGACTTTGTGAAAAGGAAAAAATCCAACATTTCCCCAAACTTTAACTTCATGGGCCAGCTTCTGGACTTTGAAAGGACTCTGGGACTCAACAGCCCATGTGACAACCGCTCGCCCAGCGAACAGCTCTACTTCACCACCCCCACCAACCACAACCTGTTTCAGCTGAACACTCTGGAGTCCACATGAAGGGGATGCCACCTGGTTGGGAACTTGAGCATTGAATCGCTTCTCTTGAGCATTTCAACTCTTACAAAAGCATCTGTCTTGCCAGGCAGCTCTGAAAGGACTAGCTTCTCTGGGCAGAGGTGCCTGATCGCTGCTTTAAGAAGGCTAATGCCGTTCATTAGTATCCTGATCAAAGTGGTTTGAAGAGGTAGTCGTTTTGCAGAGGGTTATTTACTACGGGCGATGTTACAGCGTTCCGAACGCAGCTGTTACCGGCAATAACCGCTTTCCTGGGTGCATTGGGACTGTCAGAGCACGCACACACGTGAAGAGCTACCAGGGGTTAGCTTGCTGTGGAGAGTGAGGAGATTTATGCACTTGGAAGCCTTGAACAAAAGGCATTGGGCCATGACTGTTTTAAAACCCAAGTTTACTTTTTCGATTTGAAAAAAGAAAAAAAAAAAAGAAAAGAAAAGATAGATCTTACTCAAGCTTTGGGTTCAAACTCTTTTTAAATATGTAAGTTCCTGACTGTTTGTACAGACAAGGTTGCAAAACCAGTATTTTATTCTGTTTCTTGTTTGATCTTTTTTTTAATCAAATGTTTATATTGACCAAATGCATTTTGCACACTTTGTGAAGCCTTGGTATGTCCTGGCATATTACTGGGTACTCCAGAGAGAGATACATGCTGCTGCTGTTGTCGTTAGCATCTGGTAGGAAGCTTTGTTATGTGTGAAGGCCAGTTGGGCTTAAATGCAACCCCTTCACCACTCCTGCACTCACAATCACAAACTCTGCACTGATTCAGCCAAGGTGACTAAGCCGCAAGCTTCTTTTTTTTTTTAATGCCACCCCTGCCAAAAACACTGTTTGCTATTGCCAGAGGTAAAACTCTTGTAGCCTCCAGAGCTGGTAGAAGCATGTCTGAGCCCAGCTTCATTCTCCGCTGCCTGTTGACTGACTTAATGTCACCCAGCTGGCCCAAACCCTTTCCAGCTTCTCAAGCAGAGAAGGTAGTTGTGGTGTTGGCGTTTCTTGTGCACACTCGATTCTTTACCACGTGTGCGGGGTGGAGGGGGGCACGCGGCGAGCGTCCGGAGCAGAGCGAGGATTGCGTAGCAGGAGGGGACTGGATTGTCACATATGGAGTGTGTGAGGGGAGTGATGTGGATATGATGAGGAGAGCATTGTAACAGAAGATTTTTTTTATATATATATGAATATATATATTAACTGGTGAATTCTGAGATGATTAGAGCTTTCAACAGAGGTTCTGATTTTTTTTCCTTCCTCTTTTGAATAACTTTATGCCGTGCCTTCTATTCTGAGAAGACTTGTTTATATTTCTGGCTAGTGTTTGGCAAACACCTTATACCAAGCTGGGAGGGGAGGAAGTGGTAATAATTTCTGGGAGGAGGGCAGAACGGATTTGGAGAGATTTCTTTATTGGCTGCAATGTAGTCCCTCCTTTCTCCCCCCTCCCCGTCCACTTTAACTCTCATGTAACTGAAAAAAAAAAAAAGCCACGGATTTTTTTCTAAATATCCAGTTTTTTGTACTTTTTTCAAGAAAAGAAAAAAATTATAATAAAAAAAAAAAACCTCTCCGTCTGGGGGAATGTTTGATGCTGTCACATCCTGAAATTGTTCTTTCTGTTGAAGATGTTACCAGAATGTTGGAATGAGCTTCTCTTTCTTGTTTTCTGGTTGTTTTCTGTTTGTTTGTTTGTTGGGTTTTGTTTGCAACAATGTTGGGATCTCGTGGGTCATTGGAAGGGAGAATGGGCCTAAGAAAGGTTGTGAGTGAGAAAACTGAGAATATCTTAATTGCATCTTACCTCATGGAGGAATTTATTTTTTCAGGGATTTTTTGACAGTGCATCTGTATTGCATTACAGCTAAGCTGGTTTGTAAAGGCTTCCTGTGCTGTTAGTGGTCTTTCTTCTTTAAAGGAAAAAAAAAAAAATAGAAAAAAAAAAAAAAGATGCATCTTCTGATTAGTACAAATGAGAGTTTGTTAGTGAGGAATGGTTCTGCTTTCTGAGTTATGAAGGAAAATTAGTGACCCTATATATACTGATCCAATATTGGACTTTGTTTATATTGCAAATAAATATTATTTTTTCTTTAAAAACGATGTTTGTGTCAGATACTTGTCTAGCCTCTGCCCATATAAGGGCATGCTGCTCTTATCCATTTTTTTTATGGTTGATTAGTAGTCTTCTGTGACTATGGAGAGTATTTGCTGGGCAGTGTTCAAGCGTGGTATTCAGTTTCATGCACAGCTTAATTTTTAAGACCTGTGGTAAAATGGGGAGGGGGAAGTGGGAGGGTGAGGAGAGGGATATGGGATATTGGATAAACTGGAGAACAAAGAGCGGCTTGAGAATGGGACTGGCTTTGACCCCGGTTGTTCTCCGGTGCCAGAAATAAATAAACTAAAGACATTTTTGTTTGCTATTTAAGCAAAGGCATGGCAAGGCCTTGCCCACAACTGTTGTGATAGCACACTTTATTTTGGTAGGAAAGCAAAAAGTTGTGGCCCTGTGGGCAGCCACTCGATGTCTTCAGGGTCTCAGAGAACAGGGACCCCCTCCTGCATCATCAGATCGGGGCCAAGCCCCTGAGTGCAGTGGGACACGGGGGCTGTGCAGCCCTGCTGTGCTCCCCAGCTGTGGGTGCAAGTGGTTTATGGGAAACCTGGAGGGGCTGCTGAGGAGGCTGCAGGATGAAGTGTGGCTCCAACCATCCCAGTGCTGCCCAGTTAAGGGAACTGTGGTTCCCCACACCTTTGCTAGTAGCTGGGTAGACCTGAGTGGGAGTGAATTTTCTACCCTCTCAGCATTTCTCATTTTAACTTAAATGACAGGAGGTTAAATGACTCTCCAATCAGTTGTTCAGTTCCTCGAAGTGACTGTGTGGTGTCTTGTTCTGCTAATGCTAGGGCCTGAGCACCAAAGATGGCTTGTTTTAGTCCAGGGGGAGCTCAGGCTGCTGAGTGCACTGCAGAGCAGCAGTGATAGTCAGAGGCTGAAGCAGGAGTCAGGGGAGTGTGTGTGAGAACTTGTTTGCTCTGAGACTGCATGATGGAAATCTATAATGATTTAGAGGCCTGTTTGTGGCTCAAGAAATTAAAATTTACCTGGTATGCAGGGAAAAGAAGACCTTTAGGTTTTCCTCTGTAACTGCATGGTAGAGTAGCTCTCAAGGAGGATATGAAACCATGCTGGAGGCTGGCTGTGCACTGAAGGAGCACAGAACAGCTTGTCAGGTGTATGGCTATATTTGCTTTCATCTAATTTCCTCTTACAATTTTCTGCTAAGGTGTGGAACAGGATATTAGCAGTTAGCATTAGCTCTGTAAGCAGATTTGCACGGTAGCTCAGTTGTGGCTGGCTGGAACAGCACAGCTGCTGCTTGCCTTGGTGGAAGAGCTGGTGTTTAGGCAGCTGCCAGGCTGCTCTTCAGCAGGTAGCTCCCTCAGGGTGCCTGATCCTGGGAGATCTGTTGTGAACGTCCCACTGCTGCTGCACTCAAAAGCTCTGTTCCCAAAGGAAGGAGATGGGTTGTCTGAAAACCATCCTGCAAGTGCTGTTTCCTCCAGGACCTAAAGGAGCCTTTTCCAGGCTTCCTGACCTCAGCACCAGGGAGCAGCCAGCTTGGCTGGTCCTAAGCCATCGGTGTTTTACAAATGTCTTGCACTGAGCTTCTTGGCTCAGAAGGGTTTCCTTGGAGACCTAATGTCCAGTAATTTAGTGAGGAGACAAGAGCTGACATCGAGAGAGGGGCGATGCTGGAGAAATAGAGCAAGCAGAGCGTGGGGCCTGTCTACGCTGCCTTGCAGAGGCGGGCACGAGCACTGGCTGAGCGTAGGAGCAGAGGCTGAGTGAGAAAGCTGGTTATGTTCAGATCGGTGGAATTTGGCAAGGAGATACTGCTTCCCACACAGCAGAGAGAAGCTCCTCGGTTAACCCCATTGATTCCAGACAAGCGGCTTGTAAGATGCTCTGTGGTGCTCTGCTCTGCAAACCCAAGTAATTTCCTTGGGCACAGCGATCTGCTGCCCTGGGGTTTTCACTTGTGATGCCACAAGCCCTCGGGCAATGTCAGTGGGAAATTTAAAAGGTTTTTGTGGTGTGTGTGTTTTTTATGGATAACTTTGCCTTACTGCTCTGATTTGAACAGTTAAAGGGACCACAGGTTCCATGTGCTTTCAGAAAGCTGCTTCTTCTGTTCAAGTTGTGCCAAGAGCACAAAGCTCTGAACACAACTAGAGCTAAACTTCTGAATTCCCCCACCTGGGGTGTTCAGGTAGCTGATTTTGGATGTTTCTAGCCCCTCTGTACAGCACATTCCTCTGTGCTCCTTGTCAGAGCCTGTTTCCTCACCCCAGCCAGAAAGGAAAGGACAAGGAGAGCAGATATGTCTTGAGTGTGAGTGACTGCCTAGCACCTTGTGAAAGAGGAGAGCAAAGAGTAGGTTCCCAGGGCAGTGCAGTGAGGACAACGCAAAGGGCAGGGAGTAAGTGCCCCAAACAACTACAGGACTGAGAGGTGCAAAGTGGGTGGTAGAGGCAGCATCAGCAACCTCAAGCAGGACATAAGCTTGGGGAAGGGGCCTTGGGGTTACTTGTAGCTTGCTAACCTTTGATTGTGTCTAGCCTTCTCCCAGGCCCTTATTTCTTGGCATCAAACACACTCTAAGTATGATGCAAGTCAATCTCTGCAGCTCTGAACTTGCCTGCTCTTGCGTCACCCAAAAATGCACATGGCAAAGCAGACTCTTCCTGCCACCATCTCAATTTGGGTGCTCACATTTCCAAGGTAACCAGGTTATTCATGGGCTGCTATTTTCTTTCTTTATCATTTCTGTGAGCAAATCAGGCTATTTGCAGTGCTGCAAAGGCATGTAAATAGTTCAGCTAATCCACACATCCCTGAATTCATGGCTGAGTGGTACAGGCTGTGATGGTTGTGCTGGTTGGAAAGCCTGTGAAAGTAGGCATTCTTCTGAGTGTTGTGCCATTTGCTCCTGTGCTTCCTCAAATCTTTCTGAAAGGTCAGAGTGCTGAGCTGCCTTACTGTAAGTGGGAGTGAGAGGGTGGGTGAGGAAATGTTCAGCAGGTAGGGAGAGCAGCTTGTGGCTGTCAGGGTGGTACAGAAATGCAACTGAGTCCTGTGAAGGGAGGATGAACAGCTAAGAGAAGGCTCCTGTGTGGTTAGCAGCAGCATCCCTCAGTCCTTGGCAGCTGTGGTGTGGACACAAGTGGTCAGAGATGGTGAGCTGCTTGCAATGGAATTGCAAGTTTCTGGTGCCTCCAGGCTCCTCCCTGTGACACCTCCACGCTGCCTGGCTCAGCTCTGTCACGATCATGTTTTTAGGCTGAGGGCTGGGCCGGAGCGGAAGCTGTGGTTAAACTTTGATGGCTCAGTCAAGGGTTGGGGACTAATTATGGGTTGAGAATTAATCATGCGGCAAGCGGAGGCACCCTGGCTGGCTGTGCAGCCCCAGACTGCTGGTGCCCAACCTCTGTGGGCTGTATAGGCCCCAGAGTGCTGGGACAACATGGGCCCTCCTGCCCTGCCTGGTGCCAGGTGAGACCTCCAGCACTCCCTGGCCTTTATGGTTGTATTCATAGCTGAACTTGCACTTGTTCTACATTATCCTCATTTGTTTCCTCTAGTATCTCCACTGCTTTCTGTTTCTTTCAGTCACTAGGATTTGAGGTACTCTCACTTGCTGCTACTGCTGCCAAGCTGTGGTCCTTCTGCAGGAGGACAGAGCCTGCAGAAAGGAGAGGCTTTCTCTCAGAGGCACTGGGGCACATTGGAGATAGAGACTGGCTGTACTGTGGGGAGATGTGTGTTCCATGCTGCTCAGTGGTACAAGTGATCCAGGAGCATGTAGGCCCTTAAGAAGTATCAGATGGGGGAACCAAGTGTGAGGTGGAAGAAGGGGAATCCAGACAGATTTATTTGTTTTCCAACTTTCTTTCCCTGGAGAAACATCTGGCTTATGTAAAGCCATTTACTGGGTTTCTCACTGCTTTATTTTGAAAGTCTCTGCATTCGAGCACTTTGCTCATCTCCTTCACTCTTCTCATCTCCCATTGCTGCCTCAAGGGCAGATTCTTCATGATTTGGGGTTTTGCTTTTATGAAGTTTACTTTTTGTTTCTGGTCTGTGTTGTCTTTTTTTTTCTTTCCTTTCCTTGTAAGGACTGCTGTAGTTAGGCTTGTGGCTTTGCCTTGTTTTCTTCTGAGAGGTGAATTGTGATAAACCAAGCAGAAAGTGGGTGGTAGCAGTGTTGGTGAGACCCTGGTCACTGACACAGTATTAATAAAAGCCCTGTGCCAGTGAGAAGCTGTGCTCTGAGGTCTGATTTGGGAGGTAACACCCTAGAAGCTCAGCTTTTTTCGTATGGGAGGTGTTGAGCTGAAATGTATGTGAAGGTGTGCAGTTAGAGGGGTTGGGACACTGGATTTGAGGAGAGCACTCTCCTTCCTTTTGCCAGCGTGCCTCTGAATTAGAGCCTTTATTTTACCCTGCAACCCTGACACTGAAGTGCTCAGTACCTGGTGGAAGATTTACAGTTCTGCTCCAGTGATACAGTTTGTTTGGGTCCTACTCTGAATTTGCCTCTTCCTCTGGTTCTCAACTTCTTGGAGCCAGGCTGTGGTCCAGGCTAGATGACACCCCTGAGAGCCAAGCAAGATCATTTTAGAGCTGTGCAAAGCAGTATCCTGGATGTGAGTTTGAGGGGATTCAGGGTGCTGAGCCCTGCAGAAAGCTATTCTCTCCTCTGCTGTCAGTCTACTCACTGCCATTTACCACCTTTCCTCTGGCCCATTCAGGCCAACATGTTGCCTTTAAATGATCCCGTGGTAGAGGTTCAAGCAGGCTTCTGCATGTCTTGGACGTGCATCCAGCTGGCAGAAAGCTGAGAGAGATATGTTTGGGAATGTCTTATGGGTTTTTGTTGTTGTTTGGTGGTTTGGTTTTTTGGTTTGTTATTGGTTTTGTTGTTTTTTTTTTAAATAAGAAGCCTCACTATTCATTCCCCAAATAGCTTCCCCTCTCATTGGACAACATCTTCCTGCTAGGACAGTCCAAGCCTGTTCTGACAGGCGGCTTATCTGCCTTGCAGCTCTGACTGCTTCCTCTGTCTCCCCTTTGTGTGGGAGGTGTTTTGTCTTTCCAAACTTCTGCTGACTTCAGTGGGTGCTAGCTTGTGCCCAAACATGCACTGATAGTGGAGTTCAGTGCTGAAATTCACCACTGATTTTCATTTGTCCCTGCAGTACATTTTTCTTTGTAAAGGGAAAGACTTCAGTGGTTTGGGGAGGGGCAGGAGGGTTGTTATGGGAAGATAGTGAAGCAGAGGTTCTCTGCTGACCCTGTCTGCTTCCGTCAGTTGAGTGTTACAGCAGAAGATGATGAGGGCACTGGTGATGGTGGGGGGGGTCCCAATAAGGGACTGAACTGGAGAAAAAGTGCATGGGAAAAAAACCTGGAGAAGCCAGCTTGTTGCTTTCCTACGTTGTCAACTGCTCGGGTGGTTTTAGAAAAACTCTGTGTAGTTTTTGCCTCTGGTAAAAGTGGGGAGAAGCCCTTGTCTGTGTATGAAGCATGTCAATATTTTTTAATAAAATGAAAATCCAGCCACGTTTGAAGCTGCTGTCTACCAGTGTGATTCCTGATAAAGAATCATTGTTTCCCCTGATGTACAGTTTCTGATGTGATGGGACTGTCCCTTCCTACCTGTGGCTTGAACCAGCAGTAGCCAGGAAGCCCCATCTTGTCCCCTGTCCATGCTCCTGTTGGAATGTCTGTATCATTCTGGTGCCTGCAGACTCATCCCTCAAGACTGGGCTATCCAGGCCACTCTTGGATGGGAGAAGAGAAGAAGGATCCTTTCAGGAGAGGTTCGTCCATCTTATGAACAGCACTCCTGTGTTGTATGATCCCTGTGCTGGTTGCCCTGGAAAACAATGGGTGCTTGCAGCCAGTGCTGGTTGGCCATCAAGAGATGAAGCACTTGACCTTGGAGATGGCACTAGTGGAGAGTTGTATGTGAGAACACTTTCCCTGCTCCAATGTTAAAATCAAACTGGGATCTTTGGCAGGCTAGAATAACCCCCAGGTGTCACTGAATGGAACTGGGTGATGATCAGTTTTCCTCAGTCTCCAAGACTTCTATGAGCCTGTTCCCTGCTGAGATTCAATTGGTTTTGTCAGTGGAGTTCTTCATTTTTCTTCCTGAGCTGTGGGATACTTCTGATTGCTGTGCAATGCCACCAGGTATCCACTTGTGCAGCAGAGGCCCGGGGATGTTTGTAGGTCAGGGATGACAGATACTCAGCAGGACTCAGAGGTGCTGTTATTTAATTGCATTCCAACAGCAGCGAAAGCAGTAGCAAGAGTAATAAACAAATTATAATCTACATTATGAAGCTGACAAATGCCACCCACTCATTACCTGTCTTTAACCACTCTCATTACTCTCCAGTCTTTGTGGGAACTAATCTTGCTGCACAGTGTCCAACTTGTTCGCTTAATGCCATGGTCTGAAGCAATAGGCTGCTCCTTGCGGAAGAAGAGGAAGGAGCTTTTCCTGATGCTGGCCACTGAAATGTGGGTAGCTCTGGGGTGGAGGAAGCTGGAGGAGCACTTTGCAAAAGCATGTGCATGGTGGGGAGGTAAAGACCAAAATCCACAGGGACTATCTGGGGGAGTTGGCTGGGAATGGGTGGCAGGATGGAACATTGTCACTGAGGGGAAAAGGCTGCACTCTGTTCAGCTCCCTAGGACTGAGGAATAATATCCATTATAAAGAGATGCTGCCCTTATTTTTTTTTCTTCTTTCCATATGTTTTCCAGGGTATGGGAGCAAGCTGGGTTGCTGAGTAATTAAAGTTCTTTTTGTGGCAGCTGCAAGCCCAGGGTGTTCCAGGAGGAAGTGCTGGTAGTTTTCCTATGGGGACCTGTTCAACCTCTCCCCAAGAAAAAGAAACTGAGCTCCAGGAATTTCTTGCAGTGGTCTGGCATAGCTTGAATTCAGCAGAGTCAAGGATGCTCAGGCAGGGGAGGCCAGGCTCCTTGGTGCCTGGCTGCTGCTATTACATTGTGTCAGTCCCTACTAAATGTTAATGGCTGTGCTGTGCCTGGGGTGCAGATGTTCTTTCCTCACTGACACAACTGGGAGCCTTCCTGGGGGAGATTATTGAGGCCTGGAAGATGAGGAGTTGGGCTGAGAGACCAGATGGAAAAAGAGGTCTTTTTCAAAATACTCCATGGGTGACTGGATCCTGGCCAGTCAGAAGTCCTATTGTGCACTCAGGATTTTGGAATATCTCATGGGGATCTCTAATGGGTAAATAATAAGGTGAAAAATGGTAAATGGAAACTGAGGTGAAGGGCCAGCTTTCTCAATGGAGAACTGACATCAGTCAAATGTGACAAAAGGCCTGTTAAAGGCCAGAGCTGTTGAATGTGTCTGTTAATGATAAAGAGGAGTAAGTGGCAGATGATGAAGTTTGCTGCTGACTATTCAGAATAGCAAAACCCCAAAACTGTACTGAATAGCTGTAGGAAGTCCTTGGAATGTGGGGTGGTGAGGTTGCAGACTATGATGCTGAGGAAAGCAAAGCAATCCAGAGGGAGGAGAAAGGCCTCTTGATCTAAAATATGGTGCAATGGGCTCAAAGTGGGACAACATCGCTTGGGAGACAGAGCTCAGGAGTGCAATGACCTGGGCTAGAAGAACAAGGCTTCATTCTGAGTATGGTCAGCAGACCCCCAAACAATCAACTTCTAGTAAAAGAGCTGAGAAGACACTGTGTAAATGTATGGTATGAATGGGGGAGACTGGAGTAACGAATGAAAGGAAAATCAATTGCTTCTCCACATCAATACGCAGCCTCTTACTGAGGAGGTCCCACAGCTGCAGATACCTGGAGCCTGAGAAGGTGTCATGAGCAGAGCTACATGCTTAGCTGTTCTTATACTACTTCCTAGGTGCTGCTATCAAGTACCTCTGAAGACAGGACACACGGCAGCATAAAGTTTGCTCCAATCACAGTTAATGGCTCTGATTCTTCTGCTTTTCCAAGAAGATGCTGTCCTGGGGTAAGCCATGTGTGGAGCACTGTGACCCTGTCTGTGTGAGCAGCTTTTATGGAGGCTGGAAATACTGCATTCTCTTTTTCTCTGTTCAGTGAGGAGAGCTGCAGAAGTGCATGGCTGGAGGAGAGCACTCCTGAGGATAGCTCCTTTTATCAAAGAGACGTTGCCATGTAGTGTAGGGCAGCCAAAGCAGGCCGAGGGACTTTGTACCAACAGCAGCATCTTGTTCTTCCCCAGCACCAGGCTGTATGAAATAGATAGCTTCCTTAGGTGATGGAAAGCTGTTGCCTGCATCAACAACCCCACCTCTTGTCTGCTCTCTGGATTGTTTGGGCAATAAACCACCTTCAAAAGGATTCACTTTCTTTGACTGTCCTCTCCCATCACTTAAGGACTGTGCTTCTGAGCAGGAGGAACTGGATGACATGTAGCTAGAAGGGTCAGGGCAACTCATCCTGCCCTCAAAGCCCATGTGTGCTACTTTAACCCACACCAGTAGGGTGAGACACTGTGTGGGAGCGTGAGACAAGTTTTTAATGTTCCTGTTGATCAAATGGCCCACTGAGTCTCCTGATCTGCTGCCGTGATAAGTCCTAACAAGGACTCTCTCTTAATCCTCATTATCCTCTCTTGGTGCTTCCTGCCCACATACACTAGATATTTCCTATCAACAGGGAGTAACCTCTGTGGAAGATAGGATCAGATTCCCAGGAACCAGGCTGTAGTAAGAGTGAAGGAAGAATGAGGAAACTGTCCTAATTTGAGGCTAATCTTATAAATACAGGGCTGGAGACAGACAATAGGGAGAGAAATGCTGGGAGAGCTTTAACATTTGGTTAGAGAAGGATCATCTTTTGCCAGGAGTAGCCTTAATTGTAACTTATGATGTGGCAAAGTTGCTGTTTGATCTCAGCTTCAGCAGAAGACAAGAGACGGATCCTGTTCTGTGTCACCAGAGGAGGAGTAGCCTGAGAAGAGAGCAGGGAAATGTCTTTATAACCATTTTTTTTGTTGTTGTTGCCTGTGTACTGATTCAAGTTGCAGTGCATGAATAGAGTGCTTTATTGCTCAGTTTTGGTTTGGATAAAACACTTAAATAAGGAGGAGAAAAGGGCTGCATGATCTTGCCTGAAGCAGATAGCTAATATATCCATCAGCTATTTCATGTTTTGTGGCATTTCCAAAAATGCAGAAAATTGCAAGGATTTTCTTCTAGCAGATTGGTGGGCTGGACTGGGCCGTTTCTGTCCCCTACCTAAATCCATAGCTTGATCCTGTACCAAGTCAGAGACTTGGCCTGTCCCTCATACTACCCTTTCATGTGGGTTGGGAAGAGTGTGCTGAAGCTGTGTGCGATGGGGAGTTCTCTACAGACAGCTGCTTTTATGGATGTTTGAAGACAACCTGTTAAAATATAGAGCTGCCTCTTACCTGTCCCACTCCTACCCACACCACTGCAGTGAGCACAGAGCCTGCGATGCCAGCGTGGGTACCTTTGCCAGAAATGAACTTACAGGGGTGCGTGAGGGTCCGTAGCCACCTATTCATGAGCAGCTGGTAGCCAAAGTGTGGTCCACATGACCACAGAAATGACTGCAGTGCAGCAAGGTGTGGACAGTGGTTGCTCATCCCCACCCTGGAGGCAGTGTCGCAAGTTCCTGGAAAATGCTGTCATGTCCTTGCCGGTTTGGACTCGTTTGGCTTTTTACTGCCTGCGTTGCTCAGGGGTGCTGGATGGTGTTGGTGTTCTTATTTATTGCCGAGCTCTGAGCTCTTCCGTGCTTCTTCCTTCAGAAGGCTTTACAGGCCTTGTCTAGAATGGAGCTGGTGAGACTGCAGTGATGTACAGAGTCCCTGCTGCTTCCCAGAAACTTTCCGTCCCTTTCACATAGTCCAGGCTTGGCCTAAGATAAGTGAAAGGGTAGTTCCCTGTCACAGGCTTCCTGTTTGAGTTAGAACAAAGCCTTTCTGCCACTCTTACCTTAGTTCCTCACTTTGTATCATTTCTGGCCCTCCCAGGATGGTTGTTTTTTGCCTAAAAAGTCAGCAGAAGAGTCATACCATGCAGACTTCCATTCCTTCTCCATGTGTTTTTGTTTTGTTTTCTCTTCACCACAGCAGGTTATGTGATCTAAGAGTTCTACTTTATTATAAACAGTTTGGCTCTGATGACTGTTTTGGGGTGGTTTAGGTTGATGTTTTGTACTGTTGGCTTTGCTGGTTGTGAGGTTTTTTTAAACTTTAAAATGACTGGCGTGTTTGGGCTGTGTTTAAGATGAGGTCTGTGAGGGAGCACAGCTGACTCAAAGGACAGGTACAGTGGTAAGGGGCACACAAGATCTTCCTCTGCGCTGAGTTTACTTTGATAAAGGGTTGCTGAGTGGTGCCTATGGATGGTTGATATAGCTGGATAGTGAACAGAGTGCTTGTAATTGCTTCGGCTGTCTTCAGGGATGTGCTTCCAGCAAGCCATGACACCTGGTAATGTGCTTGTAACACTTATTAACCTTGTAATTTCATAAGTGGAGCCTTAATCCTGCCTGGTTGCCAGTCAAGTCTGGAAACATCAACTGTGGTGCTCCATGGTTGCTGCTAGAATTCCACACCCTGTTGCCGAACTCACCAGATTTCACTGCCTTTGCTGGCTCCTTACCACATACTCTATGGCTTTGCACAGATCAAAGCCCACCCTTGTCCATTAATTTTGTCCCTGAAACCTTCCGTGGTGTGGGTGTTGTAACGTTGATCCTTTGGTAGTGAGGTGCTGCTGTGTGATCTTTCCCCCTTTAGAGATGACAGGTACCCTGCAGTGAAGAGCTGTGAGGCTGAAGGGCTCAGGACTCCACAAAGCCCCAAGTGGCCTGGCGAGGCACTGGAGTTTGGGAAGGTGGAAGGACTGGAACAAGAGTTCAGTCTTGCATCAGAAAGAAGACATATTCAAGGACTCTTGTTTTGTGTGTGCTGTTGGGATTAGGTCTGCTGCAGCAAGGGGAGTCTGCTGAGCCAGAGGAGGAAAGAGATGCCCTGCACAGCTGCCAACAGAAAGTTGAGCTTTGAACATACATAAGCCAGTGTTCACCAGAACCTTGGAGTGTGAGCACCAGAACATGGCCCAGCTTTCTCCCAAGGCATGCTTTAAGCATAGGCATAAGGTGTCCTGCCAGAGTACCCAACTGCTGTGATCCTGATCTGTAGCCATCCCCAACTGGGAAGCCCTCAAGAAGAAAAGACTTGGCCAGAAGAACCCCATCTTGGGATGAGGTTTCAGGACAGGCTGACTTCCAAGTCCAGGTCTGCGGCAGCTCTGGTAAATGTTCTTTGCAGGACTGGGAGGGACTGGTGTTCAGTAAGCAGGGCAGGGTGAATGCTCTGTGCCAGACTCTGGCTTGTCTCTGTTCTCCTTAAGGCATTTGTCATCCATTAAACTTGCTACCAAGGCAGCTTTGGTGGAAGTACCCAGTTTCCTGAAAGTAGAGGCCTCTCCTGAGTGAGCACCCAGTCTTGGGGTTTGGGTGAGCTCTCATGTTTGGAAGAGCAGGGTGGAGAAAGCAGCAAGTTCTGTTGTGTCCCAGTGACCACAGACAAGAGTATGAAGCAACAAACACCACTAAAAGAGCAAAGAGCCAATTTTATTGCCTGCAGTTTGGCGCTCCTGGTGAGCAGAGCAAAGCTTTGAATGGGAGAACACAGCCTACTGCCTCTAGTCGCTACGTCTTCCTCCTCCTTGGCTCTAAGTAGGACTTCAGATGCATGGCTCCAAAACAAGCAATGAGAGCCAGCTTAAGGTGGGTGCTTTCTTCAGTATCCCGGTCAGCAGGGACCTGATCCCGGGCAGCACCCCTGTGGCATGGCTGTTGTGTGAAATAACGAGCTGGCAAGTGCTGACTCCTTATATTCTGGTGAAGGTTTTTATCATGCTTCCTGCAGACACAGACTGAGAGGAACGGGTGGTTCTGCTCTTGGCATGCCCCTCTGATAAAGAACAGTGGCTTTTAGCAAGGCTTGTGGCTCTTGAGTTGCTGCTGGGTCTCACTATATCCCCTTTTGCTGCTTCGTGTGATGGCTATTGCTGTGCCTCCTGCAAGACAGGTGCCTTCTGTGCAAGGAGTTTTAAGAAGTCACTTAGCCTGTTTACTTTTCAGTTTTATAACCCTTATTCTGTTATTCCTCCTCTACCCCACGAGTCATCTGGTCAGACAGTTCACAAGCAGTTTATTTGGTCTGGAAATTTAGGGGGTCTCTGTCTCTGCTGAACTGTGTTCTTGCCAGGTGGCACAAATCTCTTCACCTCTGTGATTCGTATGAGGGCAAGGGAAGAACAAACTGTCACTATGAGCTGTTCCAACCAACTCCCTTCTCTGTCAACTGCCAACCATGATTTTATATTTAATTATTTGCATTACATCATTAATCCTGTGCTAGATGTTGTACAAAGCTAATGATGTAAAACCTACACAGGGTTTAGACACTGTCCAGGCTTCCCTGTAGGGTGTGTGCTCTCAAGTGTTTGAAGTGCTCAAGGAGAGGAAGCTGGCAAAATGCCCCCTGTCCACTCCCCGCCTCCCCTTGGAGTAGCAAGATATTTAACATATTAATCTATCTTGCTTATTAAAACAGAATAGACTTATTCAGAAGTAAATCCCTGTGCTACTCAGAATGTTCTCCATGTTTTCTGTACCACCCATCTGAGCAGGACATTTCTGAGGGAGATCCTGTTAGAGGTCCACTGTGCTTTTCCTACTGGAGCAAGCCCAGGTCAGGCACTAGGCCAGACAATTCAGGGCTGCATTAGATGAATTATTTAGAAACCTTGGACAAAGCAGAGTGCATCAGTCTTGGCTCTCCAGAGCATAAAATTCAGAAGCTCTCTCCTGAAGATACCTGGCTTGAAAGCAGATCTCCTCCCTTCCAGAGCCTGTGGTGAGGTCTGGCTACTTGTTATTGCCTTAGTGTTATTGCCACATCCTCACAGCCCATGTGTATTTCCACTTGCTCTTTTATTGTGTTCTCCTTTCTGAGCTTCCCTTAGACTGTTGCTAAACTGCATTGCTTAGTATGGGCTCTGCTGTTGAGTTTTGGAAGTCAGGCAGAATTTCTTATGGAGTGCCCAGAAGCACAGGAACCATTGAAGTGTGGTCTGGTGCTCTTAACATCAACCAGTGCAGTCTGCTGGTTCCATCCTGGTGGGAATGTGCTTGCTGCAGATGCCAGCTGGTATGGGATTAAAACTGGGAAAGGATGTTCTGTGTACTGACAGTAAACCTCTGAGCAAAGGGGGCTAAGAAGGGGAATGGAGTAGTGCTAGTGGTGAAGGAGAGACAGTCTGGCTTGCAGTGCCCCAGACCTACATTCAGCGAGTTTGGTTTGAGAAGGTGGAGAGGGAAATAATTTGTTGTTTCTCCTCTGTTGGTGTTTCTGCCCTCCTGCTCTCATACAGGGCTGTGTGTGTAGTGTCCATGGAAGAAGAGCAGGGCAGGACAGCAGGTGCTCAGGTTGCCTTGCTCTTTCTCAATCCTGTGGCCAGACTTGTCGAGCCTAGTTCTCAGTTGCCTGAATCAACCCTTCCTTATCCTGGTGGAAGTGAGATCAGGGACAGGAACTGGGATACGTTCTGCTGTTCCCGCAACTGATATGCCAAAAACCCCAGGAGCTAGCCATGCCTCACTGCTCTGGTAGGAGATATTTGCCCTTTGCTCCTCTCTGGAGTGGTTGAGTTTTATCTGCAAAATGCTGTGCCTCCGGAAGAGGAAATATGGGCTTTGCTTCTGAGAGATGCTGCAGGGTGGCCAAACATCCTCAGCAGATAGAGATCATGTCATTCAGGTGGACCACTAAACTTTCAGGCAGCAATTAGGACTTATACAGTAACTCTGAGTCAACTAATATATCTGGGTGTTGCCTTGGCACACTTCCGATGGCAAATCCTTCCTGTGCAGGCTTGATGTTCTTGCATCCTTCGCTGGCCTCCCCAGTGCTCCGCTTGGAAACCTGATCAAAAGCCTGTGGTGATGTCAAAAGGAGATGTGCCATCGAATCCTCCAGTCTTCCTTTAGTCTTCTGAACCTGCAGCTGATCTCAGACAGCTTCTTTGACGGCTGCTTTTCTGGTGGATGAAGTAATTATGACTTCTATGCAGCAGACTAATAGCTCTGAAGACTTTAGTCGGGCTGATTAACAACAACTGTATTTTAATAAAAAATGCTCTGGTAAATCCTTCTGAATTGCAGCCCTAATTACTCTGCAGCCTGATGTGCAGCAATTGCAAAGCTAATAGGATCACCTGAATCCAGTTAATGAATCCTCTGTTATGGCTTGCTGTGACTCACAAGATGTGTAGTGTTTTCTTCTGGTCTCCCCTGCCCTGCTCCATTCCCTGCTTAATATTTATGCTCTGTATTGCCAAAGGTAAGGGGTGTGTGCCCAAACTTTGAATGAATTAACTTAAATATATGTGCATCCTTCCTCTTATTATTTCAAGGGACTTGTAAGGATCAAGAGCCTGGGCTTTTTGCTTTGGTCTCCAGGTGAGGTCTTCATTCAAAAAGTCACTGGTAGCTGCTGAAGAACTTGGTGTCTGTCTTCAGGCTCTTGTAGGTTTTGGTGAGAGATCTGTTCAACCCATTTCTCTGCATGCATGTTAGAGAACAGAATTAGAAGAAGCACACTTCCTTCTTGATAACATTGTAAGGTAGTGTGTCCTGCACCAGGAAAGGAAAAAAACCCAAACATTAATCTGAAAATAATTGGCGTTTTGGGAACACTTTTCCTTTCGGTTTCAGCCCTTTGTATGTAAACTTGGTTATGCTTCCTGGCTGCCTGCCCTTCCACCTTTCCACTCCTCTCACACTTTCAAAAGGAAAAAAGTGTATTAGCCCCAAACCCAAATTCTTCCATATTTTACAAGATTGTAAGCTGGTTTTGGAAAGCTCAGGAGTGGGACTCTGGGCAAACAATAGGGACCTAATGGTGCATTTGGTTTTAAAGTGCCTTTTACAGGTGAAGGGTCTAGCTAGTTTAGGGCTTGTTGGCAGACTGTGGTGTTAAAAGTTCAGCCTCAGTCAGGGATTAACACGGATTGTTTGAAAGTGACCTTTCAAAACTTCCCTCCTTGTTGACTTCTTGTTCTAAATGTGCTGTGTTCCTTGTGTAGATTTATAAGATTGACTCCTTGTGTAGATACACTGTAAAATATGCCTCTAACCATGTACCTTATAACTACCATAATAGCAAGGAAGCCTGTCTGACGAATTTAGTGGCGAGAAGCAAAGTAAACATCCAGAGGATGTAATAAAGAGATTCAGGTGGGTACAACACAGTGACATACGAGAGGAAAGACTTGACACCAGCTACATTTCTGGTCTTGTAGCTCCTTTCCTGAACATAATGCAAGGAACCGTCTGTATTAGCTGCTTGTGAAGTTGGAGGTTGTGTAAAAAACACAGATGTGAGGTCTGGGGCTGTCTGTCCCCCAGCCCTGGAGGTATTCCTGTAGAGAGGAGGATGCATGGAGCAAATATTTCCCTTTCTCAGTGCTCACACTACAGGTGATTTCATATATGGGTCAAACTGAAAAAATCCAGCTCACTGTGAGGGTTTTTAGGAGTGGATATTGGACTGGGGGTTTGCAGAGGCTTCATTAAATCCATCTACGAACTTGAAGACCTGGAGTAACAAGGAAGAATGCTAAATGATTCAAGTGTGGCAGTGGGGAGATGAATGAAGTTACAAAGGAACTCTACAAATGTTTATTGTGTGCTGGCAGCAGAATTCAGACCAGTCCATTAGAGCTGGGTTGAGGGAATGTCTTTATATATGTATAAAATTGATTTCACTGCAGAGTTTAAAGGAAAGAAGAAAATAAAAAATCTTTGATGATGTTTGAAAAGGAAAACAAATCCAAGTCCAGCAAATCTGCTTGTAAATAAGATAGGGAGGGCAAAAGCAGTAGAGGTGGTGCTGGAGGTCTTCTGTTGCTTTCCTGGCCATTAGAGGTGAAGTATCATTCAGTGGCTGCTCCTGCCTAGCTGTGACGTGCAAAAACCCTTTTGTGAACAATGGGCTGAACATGGGAGGAAAGGAGTGCAGTTTACCTTGGATTTTTAACTATTATAGTGTTAGACTTATGTGTGTCTGGCTCTCCCCTGAAAGTTCAGGGCTTGTGCTTCAAGGCTTCTCTCATTTCTGGTGCTTACACATATTTGTTTTCTGCTGGGCTTGGTAACTGGGAATGGATTGGAGGAGCTGTACCACGGGTGGATGGTGGTTTGGACTGACTATGGTGAGATTTTTGTTGTTGGTTCTCTTTGTTATGGAGGAAATGGGTAATGCGTTATGGGGCTGGAGTTAGCTTGACTTGGCTATCTTGGCAGTGACATTAGCTGAGTGGCTTGGGGAGAAGGGGAATGATTGTGTTCCTTCAGTGTGTCCCTGAGGGTCAGATGGGTTTTCTCGTGGTGGGTGGGAGGAAGTCCCTTTTGGCCTCCTCCTCAGACAGAGCAAAGGTCGACTGTCTCGCTTACATTTCCCTTGCTCTTGCTGATAAACATTTGTATTTTTGATATTTTGGAAGCTGAGCACAGAAAGATCAAAACTTATGCTTGTCAGCTTTCGGGGAGAGTGGGAAGTGGCTGCTTCCCACATGTCATCTAGGAGATTGCTTCATGTGCTGCTCTGAGCTTGGAAAGTTTTGCCCTTCCAGGCCCTTGGGAGCTCTCCATACAGGAGCCTGCCATGGAGCAGCATGGCTGTCTGCTGGGCAGCGGCAGGGTCTAGAGACTAGGAGCTATGGAGTTTGCTCCTGGCTCCATCTAATGTTGGCCATCTGGCTTCGGTGTCTTAGTGTGATGACAGAGCATGGCAGAAGAGCATGTACTCAATGCCACCTGTGAGCAGCAAACTCTGTCCTCACTCCACATTATGATGGCAGATCCTGCCTGGCACCCACCTCGCCAGTTGCTAGCACTGAACCAGTCCCACTTGACTCGGGCTCACCGTAAGGCTGGAGAAGAAGCTGTCACAGCGAAGCTCCAATCTTCTCTCTGAATCCACTGTGGGAGTTTTTGGCGTGCGCCTGAGTGGGACAAAGATATGAAATCCTTACCCTAACTATGGGAAAAGTATTCAGGAGACTTTAATTTTTGGAAAATTCACTGGATTCTCTGGATGAAAGAGCTGTTATTTACCTATCAACAACATAATCCCCCTCCCTCCTACAGATTGCAGGCAAGCTCCTGGGGCAAATGGCACTGTAATTAAGAACAAATATTTACTATGAAGGACTAGCTGAGGCCTGGCTGGGCAAGCAGCCATGAGCCTTGTCTGAACTTGCCTTCTGTTTGTTCCCCTTTGAAAGCAAGGAGTCAAAGTCTTTTGTCAGAGGAGTGTTTGTGAGGCACAAAATGGTGGGTTGGGCCTCTGAAGCAGCCAGGAGCCATCAGGCTGTTTGTCCCAAGCCTAGGAAATCCCCTACAAGCAGAGATACTTGATCTAGAGGCAATTCACTTTTCTGCTGTGAGTTCTTAGGTATATCTGCAAGTGAGGGTGGGTGCAGAGACAGACTCGCACATGCGGCTGCCGCTGGTGCCATGCTACAACCAAGTGCAGAAATACTTGTCTGCTCAAAAATCATGAATTAATTTAGGCTTTGTTTGCATCTACTTTCTCTTTTGATTTCTGTTGCAATTCAGGAGTTTACTTCCCAGCACTCAAGCCCTGGAAGAGAGCTTGAGTCTGCTGGAGAAAGCATGTCCTTACAAAACCACCGCCACTGTTTCACAGCTCAAACTCGCAGCCTACTCACCTGCCCCCTGCCACTGATCAACAGCAAGCAGGGGTGACAAGGATCTTGCTCATCTTCTGGCAAGGCTTGGCAAGCTGAAATTTAATAAATAAGTCAATTGTGAGTAATAGGAACAATTGCAAGGATGTGGTGTGTGGTTCAACCAGCTATCACTGCTGTGGTAATGCAACAAGGCATGTGATTAGAGTGGGAAATTGCTGTAGCAATACCAAGATTTACTGCGTGAGTCTCACAGAGGGACTAGACGTGGGAGATGTACACAGACACCCAGAGCTTGCAAAAGGACTGACCAAAGTGTCTGAACAAGGACAGCTTTAGCCTCAAGGGTGCTGAGGAAGCCATGGCAGTAACTGGAGAGATGGCCTGCAGTGTGCAGATTTGTGTGCTATAAAACACACAACTTGTCAGAGGTTTTGAGGAATATGTCACCAGCTAGGTTGATTTAAGAGATTGTTTTTGGTTTGGGGTGCTTTTTAGCTGATTATTTTCATTTGTTTGTTTGTTTGTCACTCCTTGCTGTAGGATTGGCTGTGTATTCTCAGCAATGTAACAACTGAAAAAGGAGCTTGGAGCCTACCTTCCTGGAGCTCTGAGCTGTATGCTTTGTATGTTAAATACCTGTTTTGGGTTTTAAAAATAGACTCCTTTGCTCGCAGACAGAAAAGTCTGTTTGATGTTTTGCTCTGAATAACATGTCTCCTTTTGCTTAGGTGCAACACCAGGGGGAAAGCAGAGGTTATCTAGCACATAGACTCTGGGAGGGCTGGGATGAGGAAGGGCTCTCAGCTGTGATCTAGGAAGTCACAGGAAAGCAAAGAAACGAAGTAGAGTGGCCCCACAGGCTTGACATTAGTGCTTCTTAAGAAGATAAGAAAAGCTCAGCAGTGCCTCACACTGTGGCTTTAAAAGTCTCCAGCCCATTAGAGAGGTGCGGGGAGGAAGCGACTGCACAGCCACTCCAGCTTCATTGTGAGCAGTACCTTAGTGCTGGTGAACCCCAACTGAAGTGGAACAACACTTGCTCATTGTGGTATTTTTGGTGCTAAACTCACGCCAAACTGTTTGATGAGTGTGTGCATGTTTTGGCTGCAGTGTCCAAAATAAACGCCAGAGAAGCTGCCAGGTCTCTGTTTTGGCTTCAGCAACGTCGTGGTCCATTCCAGAGCGTGTCGTGTATACGGGCTGTAGGAGGGGAGCCCTGCTGGTGTCGGCTTTGCCAGCTAGTCAGGCCTTCAGCCTCCCTCTGCCAAGCCTGTGATTTTTCACTTGATTTTTTTCGAAGAGAGGGTGTGAGTGAAGCTGCCTGGAAGATGTGCTGTGCTTTCTGAAAGAGAAGCAGGCATTAAAATTCTGGTCAGAGAAAACACAACTTGGTTCTTTGGGGGAATGATTCCTGCCTTGTTTTGTTGATTCCTCCTACTGCTCTGCTTTTGTGGTCACGTTTGCTCCTTGGCAGGTTGAGGAATGCATGTATGGGGAGTAGTGTGTCCTGGCAAGGTGACTTGGGCTAAAGTGCATCCCTGCAAGAATTCTGTGGATGAGGCATTGTTTGCCTTAACTAGTGTAAGACCCTAAAGCCAGGTAGGCTACTAGACAGAGGTTGGGCAGAGACCAGCATCTTAGTGCACCAAGCAGCAATCAGGACTGGGAAGACTATCTTTGAAAACTGTCTAAATTTTTCTGTGATGGACAAGTCTGGCTCTGGGAGTATATAAACTGGAGAACTTCCTGATTTCGAAAGCTTGCTATGTTAAAGAGGTGGTTGCTGAAATGCCTCCTATCTCTCCCTGTTAGTTTAGGGACAAGTTTAACCCTTATCCTTTGAAAATGGCCTAAGGAAAGAACTCAAGACATTCTTCTCCATCTGCTGTTACAGAGAGACTTCACAAGGACCTTATCTCGAGAGGCTACCAATTATGTTATGGGTTGGGTTTTGGTTTTTTTTAAATGACATTTAGTGAGCAAATAGACTATATGCTGCCTAGTATTGCAGATATACACACAATGTTTTGAGGTGGAGTACGTGAAGAGAACCTGAGGAGACTCTGAGGATCCCCAGAGAGGTGAGTGGAAGAAGCAGGTTTCTGTGGCCTACACAGTGGTGATGAGGAAGAGTTAACTCACTTCTGTCTGAGCTGAGCCTGGAAGCAGAGGTTGGTTGACTGAACACTGGAAATCCTCTCTTCATGCCAGGTGTAACAAGGATCATCTGGTAAAAATGTCTGTCTCCCTGAGACACAGATCTGCCTTAGACATGCATTAGCACGAATAGAGTTTGCTGTCTGCTGGAGGAGCCAGGTCCCCAGTTGAGCAAAGCCTAACGGAAATTGGATCCAGTCCAGAATGTCTGGATGGCATATGATATTTACTGAAATATGGCATTGCTTGTGTAAGCAACACACCCTTCTCCCTCACTCTGGAAGCCATCTGGGCTTCATGTGCAAGTGGTTAAAAGCCGGAGCAAGAGAGCATCTGATGCTCTATGGCTCTTTTGATGTGTTTCCCACTCTGACCCCTCTCCATGGGCGTCCCTGCACTGGCAGGCATGGGAGCCTCAGCCATGCCTCAATGTCCTCTCAACAACCCCCTGAGGATTTTCTTCCCTTCTTCAGAACTGGGTTGTGAGAGCAGTTTGCATAGGGGTTTATTGACAGGGTAACAGGCAAACTCTTGCTTAGGCAAGGGTGTAATTGTTATGCTGGCCAAACCTTCCTCCACTTCTAGCTGGGTCCACAGCCAGTAGCTTTATTGACTTTGCTGATTTATATACCAGCTGGAGTCAAAGCTCTAGGAATGAGAAAGGGATCTTTGACATGTCTGTGCACTTGTACAGCAAGTGGTTTTTTTCCAATGACACCTATAGGAAAGGCTTGCAGACCTGGCTCTGTGTCCTTCACATAGCCACACTGAGGAAAAATTGGTTCAATTGCTGTGTTATAAGGGCAGGAGGGGCCAGGAGCACAGAAAATTGTCCCCTGCCTGGTTGAAATAATGCAAAGGGCTTTTCATTAGTTTAAGATAGCAACTCTGGGGTGGGGTTAGGGTTTCCTCTGTTGTTTTCAAGGCTTTCCATGTAGCTTCCTCTCTGTCTGTGTGCACACTCTGTGGGTTTTGTTTCTTAAAGGGAGTGTCATATGACAGCCCCATCATCTCTGATCTTTCTGGCAGACTGATCCCTCTTCCTTCCTGAGCTTGATAAGCAGTCCAAGAGTCTGTGCCTGTGTGTGAGCGCATGTCCGCCTTTCAGAGACCTGCAGCTTATGTCTCCAGCTCTTGGTGTGGTTTTGCTGTCCTTCTGTCACGAGTTTCTGGTGCTTCTCTGCTTCACCTTCTCATATCCTCTCTTGCTGTGGTTTAGCTGCTGCTGCTTGATGCAAAGATGTACACAATCCTGTGATAAAGCCAGTTTCTGAGAACTTTGACCTGTGCTCTCCAGCCTTACACTCCAATGGCATGGGGTTTCAGAGGTGGTTAGGCTTTCAGGCACCATTAACACGGTACTGCAGTGTGTTCTGAAATCAGCCTGCTCTTTCAGTGTTGCCAGTTTCTGCAAGCATGGATGCTGGGGCTTGCAAGCTACCCAGATGCCCAATGCAGGCAGATGCTGTTAGAAGAGGAAAGCCTTCTCTGTGTGTCAGCACAAAGCACTAAAGAGCAGAGCTCCGCTTCAGAGCAGGACTCTGACTTGGTAGCACAATGTGAATCATTTCCAGACTACAGCTGTCATTGGCCTAGTGAGGCTAAAATACAGAGTAGCACTAAATCAGCTTCTCTTGCTTCCAGCCCCAGCAGCTTGTACTTTTGTGGCCAAACGATCTGGCTCCATCTAAGTTACTGCTGTTGGAACATGGAAATGCCCTGTGAGGAGACACCCATTGAAGTCCTGGGGGGTCTGGAGACTTGATCTTTGCACCTCTGCTCTAAGAGGGTGTTAGGGGCTGGCACTTCTTGAAGCCTCTTGGAGCTGTGTAATCTCTTGGGCTGAGAGGAGCATATTTTCTTCAGTTTCTGAAACAGTAAACACATTTGAGTCTCATTCTCCTCTCTAGATCATTGTCAGATCTGAGTTCCCAGACCTAGGCTGGACTAGCCTTGTACTGTGTCTTCAGCTCTTTCAGCTGAGTCTGCCCCTTAACCTTATGTGCAGCTGACACTTAAGAAGTGACTTGGGTTTGTCCCCATCCTCCAGGGTAGGACGATGGCTCCCACTTTTCTGTTCTTTTCCTCTGTCTCCCAGAGCATGGGGAAGATTCAGCCCCTCAGCATTCAGCAGCACTTAAACAGGTCAGTTCAGTACCGAGGACCTTCTCTCCCCACTCCCTCCCTTTCTGCCACTTTGGCAGAGTACCTTGCCTGACTGGCTGCATTTTGATTTCTCTGTGGTATTTAACCTCCTCCCTGGAGAAAGATGGGCAGGAGAGATGCTGTTGCTGCCATGAGGTAGGAATCAAGAGCTGTAGAGTGTTATTTCATTCAGTCTGAAAAAGCCCTCTAATAACACAGAGGCTGCGTTGTGCTGCAGTGAAAGGCAGCTTTGAGAGATCATGTAATCTGCCCTCGCCTGGCCTTGTGCTGTCTCTTGCTGCAGGACAGGAATCAAAATACCATCTCAGATATTGCAGCACAATTGATTGGAGCTGCTTCAGCCAATTCCGTCTCTGTGTTCTGGAGGAAGACCTTTCTCTTCTTCCCTGTCCTGGTCAGATGACATCCAGGAAACTGTTCTGATGAGAGGTTCTTTCTTCTGCAGGGAGGTGACTCTGTGAAGGAGGCAGTCAGCTTTATAGCAAAGGGGAGGTGGAAGGGGGCTAAAGGATATTGGAACAGGAGAATGATGGGAGGGAGCGGATGAAATGATGGGCCCCATCTCTCTCAGCTATAAGAGTTGTCAAGGTCAAAGGGCTGGAATACAGATGAGCAGCTGTGAGGCAGAGACTGGAAAGAGCTTTTTTGTTCCTGCTGAATAATGCTTGGTCCATTAGCTGCCTGTATCTAGCTGTATGCCGTCCTACAGGATGGGAGCTGTGCCCTGTTGTCCTTCCTTTTACTCTAGCCCTGGGACCTGCCACTGGGTTGATGCCTTTTACTGCTGAGCTGCCTCTGGGGCCCCTCTCTTAAAGGACAGAGGCCACTGACACATGATGTGCTCTGAACTTTAAAGCAGTGGGTTTTGGCCTCTATTCTCAAATCCAGAGAGGTGTTTCTCTTTCTGATTTGCTACCACAAGAGAGAGGGTTGAGGGTACCAAGACTTGCTTGGGCCAGCCTTGTGTCAAAGACTAGGGGTCAGAGCCCTGATATGGGTTGAGTTCTGCAAAGCAAGATTTTCTGTGTTCCTTCATGTTGCCTGTGTCCCTTGTCAGAAGACCTAGGATGAGAACTCTCAATGAATGTGTTCATCTCTCCTGGGCCATGTCTCTGGATTATATACAGATCATTTGTTTGCAGCTGCATTCATATGGGTGGTACTTCTACCTAGCTGAGCTCTTGGAAGTCCATCAGGGGATAAACCTCATGTGACTATGAAATACAGAGATTTTATACAGCTATATAAAATACTACTCTTTACTAGGACACAGCCACCTAGGGCTGATCAGTGAATGGGACCAAGTCCTACCTTCTGTTTAATTTCTTTGGACCACTGCTGTCCTAGTACAGCCTGCATATCAAATGCTTTTTGAGAGCAGGGTCCTGTGATCTTTCCTGCTCTAAGTGCTTGCTCCTGTTTGTTGGGAGTGCCCAGCCTCTTCAGGGAATGGTGGAAAGAGGTAGTGCTCTCGCCTTGGCTGGAGCTGGGCTCCTTCCTGAAGCTCAGTGCAATCTTCACTGCTCCAGAGCTTTGAAGGAAGCCAAATGCAGCTTTATTTACATGACATGGGTGGAGATATAATAAAAGGAAATGAAGAAGCCCACACTAACAGCAGTGGCTTTTGTTTGTCACCAACTATTGTTGGTCTCACTAAAAAGCAAATGCTGAATGCCCAGCTGCATTCCCATCATGGCTCTGGCTATATGCTCTTGTCTGGAGAGTGGAGTAGAATCAGGCCCATTTTCTCACTGCTGGTCCTGCTGCATAAGGTTGTGGGAATGATGTGATGCTTTTCCCCAGGAATTAACATCGGATGAGGCATGTGCTTAGCAGCGGTAGGTCAGGCTCCAAACATTCTCAGAGTAAGATCTCCTCCTCTTCCCAGATGCTGAAATGTCTCTGAAGAGTTCTCACTCTGGATAGACTTTTTCATTTAGCTGCTTGGCCTCTGCCCAAGGGAGTCTGTGTGGCTTTATGGGAAAGGGTTTTCAGTTGTGCACAGTTGAACACATGTACCCAGTGGATCCTTCAGCTTGGGATGAAACTGCACTATTTACCACAAAAACTTGTGCATGTTGATTGCACCTCCCTGTAAAGCTAGAATCCTTGCCCAGGTAAAGCTTCTGCTGTTTTACATCTGCTGGACATTCTTTGTCCATGCTCTGCAAGGTTCTGGTAAGCCCACTGCCAGCTCCTTCCCTGCTGCATGCTTGTCTTTATTGTGCCTTGCACTCAGCTGGAATAATAAAAAGAAGTGATTTCCTCGGAGTCTGGTGGCTGATGGTGGTAGATTAGCAGGGCTGAGGACTTAGACCTTCCTCTTGGGGTCCAGAAAGGATGATGATTTTCCTGTGGCCCCCTTATGTTCTGCATATGCAAAGAAATAGACTAGATCTGACTTATAGGAGAACAAGTTTTTTACTCCTTTTTTCTTCTAAATAGGTGGAAGGAAGATCAAGGCTTCAGGTAGGTCCTACCCAAAAACCTCCTGTGTGACCTTCAGGAAATACACTCTTACCTGGCTGTGCCTCAGGTCTTCCCCCATCTCTCCTTGGCTGGATCAGGTCTCACCACAGCAGCATCCTCTCTTACTCTATGTCAGTGATGCGGCCCTCAGCTTGCACACAGCCCTGGTTTTGAGGTGATAATAACTCTGGGCCTTAGCAGAATCTAAAGCTTCCANTCCAGATAGGGTCTGATGAGAGCAGAGTAAAGGGGCAGAATCCCCTCCCTTGCCCTGCTGGCCACACTTCTCTTGATGCAATACTGAGCTTTATCTCACCTGCTCCAGAGAGGGACATCTGAGAGGGAAGGGAGAGATGTAAGGGAAGGTTTTGGCACTAAGATAGAGTAAGATTTTTTTCTTTTTTATTCAGTGCTTTGCTGGCCAAGCAAAGCCCCAGGTGCTGCTGTTGCTTCTCTGTCAGCTTCTTCCACTGGAAACTCCAGCCCCTTTCTCTCCTTTACCTTGCACAAATAACTGCTGTCTCAAGACCTGCAGTAGTGCCAGATGGAAAGTGTTCTTTCCTTTCAGACTTGCCATGCACACAAGGCTCCTTTACAGCTTGCTGGCATGCACTGGTGGTTTGGGGAGCTTGTGGGGCACCGGCTGCTTGGCACAAGCCAAGGGAAGCCAGGCTCCAGGACACAAAAGGGGTGAAGGAGAACGGATTTGTGTGGCAGATGAATGCAGCTAGCGCACCTGTGCTGTCAAGGAGAAGGTGTTTGGGCAATCCCAAGCTGCAGGAAAACAATATGCTCAGCCTCATAAAGATGCTACCTTTGTCCAGGCCTCTCCAAACATTCATCAGACATCCTACCTCAGAAATAAATATGCCAGGGAGGAAAATTTAACCTGCCACAAGTTTGAGGCCACAAGGAAAATTAGTGGGATGGTTTGTGATATCACCAGGTGTATTTCTCCATCCATACTTGGGCACCACCACTAGGTACCACAGTTTTCCAAGGATAGATGTACTTCAAAGTTAAAAAACATATATTGTTCTTATGTTCCATCCATAATTAGCCTTCTTTCCTTGCTGTAACTGCTCACAGGGGGAGAGCTTTCAGAAGGAACAGGGAGGTGACAGTGGTGGGAATGCCTACAGGAGAAGAGGCAGGGTGTGGAAACATGTTGGTGTGCAATGCGAGTAATGTTGATGGCAGCAAGGTGCTCAGGAGGGCACCTGTGTCTTCAGACCTCTTGCTGGGACTTTATCAGCCTTTGGTAGAACTTTGGCAGAGCTGGAGAGCAGCCTTAACCTACAACCCCTGTGGATGTGGCAGAAAATGGACTCGTTCACCACTGAGCTATTTTAAAGCGGCACAGCTCTTTGGTCAGTGGAAACATGAGGGCTTTTCCTCCTGCTCTGCAGGATCTACTGCCTTGATGATGTAAATGAGTTAAGAGTCATTGCAGGTCCTGCCATGATCAGCTTAGTTTCCTGCAGGGTCCAAGCACACTCAGTCATCATATGGGGTGGAGAGATTCCTTGGGACATGGTGAGGAGGGCTTTGCAATAAGAGCTGAGCTCAGTGGTCTCCTACCTACCGTATGCATGTGCTGCTGTGGTGATGGAGGCCAGGTGGGTGCTGAGACCTGGTTCTCCTTCATGTGTCCTGCCCTCAATTGTTGGAGTGTGGACTTGGGGCAGGTCTCTGTGGGTGAGCTCAGGTTGAAATGAGTTTAGCTTAGGTTGAAACATGGAAGGAAACAAGCTCATCCATTTCTGCCTCTTTGCAAGACCCTGCTGCCACAGGCAGTGGCAGACTGTCCAAGCTCTGGAGTCCTGGTGCTGTTCCAAGGCCGCCAGCCTTGCAGAGGAGAAGATGGTTTTGTTTAGTTTGTTTTTATGAGGAAAAAAACTTTGTCAAAATAGGGATTTGGGAAGGGCAGGGGGGAGCAGGAAGTCTTCCTGTTGGCATTTGTTAGAAAGGAAATGAATGTCCTCTGCTGAGGGGCCCTGCTGGATGTGCAGTGCTTGAGGACAGTGTGCAGTGAAAGCCTTCTGACTTTGTGAGTGTGGGGCGTGAATGTGATCTGGAGCAAGCGAGCAAGGGCTAAATATAGAAGCCACTGGCTCCCATCCTGCAATGGCAGCTCTGCCCTTGCTGCAGTCCTGGAGGCAGTGAGCTCTGCCTATTGTTCCGGCCACATTCTTGTGTCCCACGATGGGGCCTCTGTGATGGAATAAAATGAAGAGAAACAGATGGGAAAACAATAACCCAAGAAACAGGCCCTGAGGTTTGCTGGAAGCTTCCAAAACCTCATAAATCCCCAAATGCATTTGTGCTGGATTAGGGAACTGAAGCAAAGCAAGGGCCAAGTACTTGGCTTCCTGTATCCCATGTGCTCTTGTTGCACAGAGACGGCTCCCTGCCGGGGCTCTGCTTTGCAACAAATGATTGTAGCAGCGACTCTGATTCCTGAATCTTTCCCTTCTGGCAACTTCCCAGCTGTCCTTTCTTCGCACTCCCTGACCTCCTGTCTTGCAGGCCCCACCACAACAAGCCAGCCCACCTTTGTCTCGGCCCATGTGCAGCTGAGCTCACTGCAAGCAGAACATGGCGAGACCCTCGCAAAGCAGCATTGTGGTCTCTCAGAGCTGCTGCTGAACGCTCATCAACAAGGGATAACCTCTTCAAAGGAGAGAGGGATTGACTTGAGCACTGAGTGTGGGGCAATATGACCTGCCTGAAATACCATGTTTGGTGACCATGAAGATGTCAAAGTAATTGGAAGCCCTGACCTAGCCACAATTCAATTCTTGTTTGTGTTTGAAGTCTGTGTGTGATGGTTTTTAAGTCAGCAGGTTGTTGTTGTCCCTTTCTTTGGTTGTTGTTGTCCCTTTCTTTGTATGTAAAACCTTCAGCAAGCAGCAGGGAGGATGGAGGATTCTGGTGGTGAATGAAGGGAGGTTTGGTGCTTTCTGCAGAACTCTACCTTACCTTGCAAAAAGCATACAACTTGTTTATTCACCTACCTGTTTGAATTGGCTTTGCTTGCACTCAGCCAAAAACTGCAACTGTTTCTTTCCCTCCTAGCTCATTTGCTGCAGTCTCTGAGATGAAGGAGTTCCCTAGGGGGTCAGACCAGTGTTGGAGCTGGCCCAGGTGAAGAGCGAGGCTTCTGTGGGGAGCAGGGAACAGGATGACAGGTGAAACAGTCTTAGTTTGAACCAACCATCTTGTGAAAGCTCATCTTTAGGATCTGAGGCGGGAAGAATTGTACATGCTGAAGCTGTGCTGCTACATCATGGGAGCTAAGTCATCTAAAGCCAGCTTGGGATTCATACACCAGTAGTCTTCATCCTTGTTAAAACTCCTCTTTTCTCCCCCTGTTCCTTTCCCCAAGAGTATATTCTTTCAGTTACCCTCCTCTCTGATATGTTTGCTCTTTCCAGCCACTGCTCCATGTGAAACAGCTGCTGCTGCTCTGAATGGACAGATACCTCCCTATGTAAGGAAAGAAATGGTGAAACTGTTGATGTGCTACTGAAACCAACATCCAGGCTCACATTCTGTTTAATGGCCTCTGAGCTAGGCTTGATGTTACTCAGGCAGTTGCATTTGCAGGATACAGGTTTTCTCTGTGCCTGGTCACTGTACTAGAGGGTATTTTGTACAGACAGGTGTGTACTCTGGGACTGTAATTACATAGTCTGTTGACTTTATTGTACCTTACACATTTGAGAGGGAGATTGGTTTCCATTGAAATTATAGAGTGTTTATGCCCTTTTGCTCTTTGTGTGCATGAAACCACCTAGAAACCACCAAGCTGCTGGTAAAAGGTGAACTTGAGATCGACACAAAACACTGCATAGTGCACAGGAAGATGCATTGCTTCCTTTGACACAGCCTTGTTGCCAAACTCGTTTCATATCCTGCATCCCCTGCTGTGCTGCAGCTGATGTGCTCTTGTGTCACTGCTCTACAACTGGACTTAAGAAGCACACCTAACAAAAGTGTATTTCAAAGGCATGGCCAGTCTAGTCCAACTGGCCTCTGCTCCAGTTCTTGTGTTTGTTTGTGCCATCTCGGAGGACTGTCCTTGGGAAGCACACTGAGGACAGGGAACTGCTCCTGGTAGCCCTGTGGTGCTACAGGAAATGAATCTTCCTGTTTTGCTACCCACCTTGGCTCTATTTAGGGCAAGCCCAGCTTCCTGCTGAGAGCAGGGAGCAATGGAGGTAGATTTCATGAGGGACATGAAATGTGTTCTCCTTTCTTTGGGTTTGGAGCCACTGAGAGCCTTTTCATGTCATCTGAATGAGATGTGGGAGGATGCAGAGGAGGGACAAGATTCCAGGCTGATTTTCTGGTTTAGGATCTGAGCCCCGTTCCTGTCGTCTCAAGGGAGGAGTGGTTTGCACCACCAGCCAACGACCTCTTCTCAAATGCAAAGTAAATATTTTCTCGGCAGACTTACCATTGTGAAAGAAACAGTAGAAGGCAGGGAGACTGGCAGGTATCTTTAGAGATCTTAAGTGTAGTACCGCGGAGCTGGTTACCAATGAAGCCAGCAGGAAGAGACCTCTCTGCCTTTTTGAGAGGCGACTGTGCAAACTATGCAGAAGTGAGGAGAGTGGAATCTGGCTCACAAAGTGAGGAATGAAGAAAGAAATTTCACTGCCTTCAGTAGGAGTGAGATTGTCTGGGTCAGAGGTGAAGGAAGGAGAGAATTCTGTTTGCCTTGTCTCAATTACGAGGTACCAGCAAAAGCTTTTTTTTATGTGTATAGGCAGGAGTCACTTTGGCTAAATGCAGCTACTGTTGAGAAGTGAAAAACGCAACCTCAAACCAGCACATAGTAGGGCATAAACAGTTGAATCCTCAATTACTCAGCTGAACACATGGAAGAAAAATGTTTGGGCTTGAATGAAGGATCAAATTCCATTTGGGTGGGATGGCACTCAGTAATGCCACGCTGCAGTGTTTTGTTTTGGAAACAAACCAGAGTGGTTTAATCCTTTCTTAACATCGAAGCTATTCTGTAGTTTGCGACGTGAAAGCGCAGCTTGGGGGAGCTGACTGCATTTCTCAGTGCCTGTTCTTTGTGCTACACACAACCCTGTCTGGGTTTGTCGTGCTCATGCTATGAGAGCTGGTGGCAAGGTCTGCATTTTGGAGGCAAGTGAAGTTGATTGATTTCACAAGCAGAACTGAATGTGAGCAGAAGTTTCTTCATGTTCAGCGCCCCACATACTCCTCAGGAAAACAGCAGCTGGAAGGAGCTGCTTGGTCCTGCCACTGTTACCAGACATGGGCTCTTGGCTAGGATATGCTGGGAGTGATTGTGTGAAAGCAGAAGCCTACCTAAACATGCTTGTGCTGTATTTCATATATCTATAACTATCTATCTATCTATCTACATATATATTTAATACATATATACACACTCTGGATTGCATAAAGAAGGAAAAGTTCTTTCTGTTGTGATTTTTACTATAGCTCAGCCTCAATGTGCCACCCTGTGTTTGAAATCACAATGGTCTTCTTCCATGCAGTTTTTAAGTACGTTCTCTAAGAGTGCTTTTGCCCTTAGTGTGGGTGCTTTGGTTTGCTTTAGAGCTCCACAACATCTTGGATCTAGCTTATCTTGAAGCAGGAAGGATTCTTGCTCCAGTCCCTCAAGGCTTCATTGTGCTTGTCCTTGTACAATCATAGTGTTTAGCTAGAGGCGTTCACTTTTGGAAAGAGCAGTCAAAGGAGTGACTTGCCCCAAGGGCACGGAGGTGCACGGGATGGGAGCTGAGAGTGAGCCATAGCTCTCAACTTGCTGGAACCAAAGGCTCTGCCATCAGCCAACTTCCTGCCTGCTTCCTCGTGGAGCCTAAGCCTGACCTTGTGCTTGTGTTATTGGTACCACTGTGGGAATGACCAAGTTTGTTGTTCCTTTTAGCAGTCATTTAGGTTCTGCATTGGAGGACAGTTTGAAGCAAACTGAGGCCTGACTTTCTCTACTTATAACTCTCAACCCCTGAAGTGCATGCAGCTGTAATGCATGTAGCAGGTAGTAGTATTGTAGTACTGTAGCAGGTACAGTATTGTTCCAGCTTTCAGAGATGGGGACTCCACCTTCCCCTTAGCAAACCACACTGTAAATCAGCTGAGTGCTGCAAGCAGATTCTCTACTGGAGAATATTGTTCAGATTGGCTTTTTCCTTTTGGCAAGTGAGTTTTTTGAAGGCATGTTGCCTTCAAAATAGTAGCTACTGTCCAGTCCTTTCTGCCCCTTCCCATGTAGCAAACCAATCTCTTGTATGTGTGGCTGGAGAAGGGCTGTGAATGACTTCATCAGAGTAATGGCAAACACAGCTCCTGATGTGTGCTAGCGATATGAATAGCTTACCCCTGCCTCCTGCTCCTTGTCTCTCCTGTCAGAAGAAATGGAAACTTAAAAGAATTATTTAACGTGTAATAGATACTTAAAGAAACACTTCTTACTGTAAAGTGTGTGCATGGTTATTGACATTGTAAGGAAGAACATTTTGTCTCTAGCTGCTGAATGATAGGAACTCATAACACAGTAAATGACACCAATAGAAAAGTTAATGTTACTCAGCTTTAACATGGATATTTTACTGTTATTATCACTACCGAAAGTGACATCCATCACAGTGACATGCACCCAAAAAGGGAAAAAAACACCTGGCGTAGTTGTGTCTAATAACCCCAATTACAGAGCTCTTCTAATGCCTTTTTTATAGCAGTTCTGCAGCTCTCTATTATCTCCTATTAACGTGATTTCTCTCCTATCTATAAATTTCTCAAGATTGCCTCTTCTCCTGCAGTTTCCTTAATCGCCGTTTATTATCCACACTCTTTCCATAAAACAAGGCTATAGGTGACTTAAGAGATTGATGCTGACCTAGATACAGACCCACTCCCAGCATTTTTCTTTCCTTTTCTTACCCCTCAGCAATGATGTGCTCCTTATAATGCTGAGGAGGCTTTGTTAAAAGGTTCAGCTTCTCCTAGCAGTTGGTGCTAAAAATAGTCTCGTTAGCCAAAACTTTGCTGGATCAGCAAAAGATCTCTTGGGAAACAGGTCCATCTTGGGGATGGACTCAAGACAAAAATAAACAAGAGGAAACTCCATCCTGCTGCCCTGTCAGCTGCAGAGCTAGCTCAGACCTGGGAGGCAGCAGACCAGCAGTGTTTTCTGCCTGCAGCTCTCTGCAAAAGGTTTCTGTGTCCTCACTGGCTGCATTAGCTGTGTACCTGATGATGATTTTGCTCATGTAGTTTTGGAAGTTTATTTTAATGTTCCCACGCAGAACTTTTTTGATGGGTAGCTGAATGAATACTCATCAGGCCTTTTAGGGCTACAGCACTTGTGAGAGCTCCTGTGGGCTCGAGTACTGAAAAGCAGCCTTCTCTTGGACAGGACAGGTATGGAGCAGTCCCTGGCTCGCTGAAGCCAAGAGATTTTGAATAACATGCACCAGGATGCTTTGCTGTGGTTCTTTCTAAACAGCTTTGATCTGCATTTTACAGAATCACAGAGTGATAGGGGTTGGAATTGACCTCTGGAGATCATCTAGTCCAACCCCCTTGATGGGTTCATGCTGATGGGTTTTGAATCTCTTCAGAGAAGGAGACTCCACAGCCTCTCTGAGCAGCCTTTCCCAGTGCTCTGGCACCCTTAAAGTAAACATTTTTTTTCCTTGGAGTCTACTGAGGCTTCCCATCATGATCAACTCACCTCTGCCTGCCCATACTTCGAGAAGTGCAGCAGACTGCACTAGTCTACTCTGCATCACTCCCTGGGCCAAGGGTCTTGCCAAACAGGACACATCTGTGACATTTGTAGAACCCTGGGGCAGCTGCACAGGTTGAGGCTCTTGAGAAGTGGCCAGGTGTAGTGCCTGGGAAGAAAAGAAAATTCCTTTCTTTCCTAGGACTCAGTAAACTTTATTTTGCTCTCCCATTGCTAGAAAAGCTGGGTGCTGCTGGCCAGCACAAGTGAGGGGGCAGTGGGTTTCTGCATCTCCAACTTGCTCACCCTTTGCCAGCCTTTGTTTTTGCTCTGCTAGGAGACTCTTCTACATAGTAAAGGATATCTCATTATCTCCTGTCCAAAAAGGAAATGCAGCTTATAGAGTTATCTCTGCCATCCTCACAGCCTTATTTCTTATCATGTTAGCATACTCATCATTAACCACAAAGCCTTTTATTTTTTTCCTTCCCCCAGTTCTTGCAGTTGTACTGCACTGAGCAACAGAAGTGTACTTGAAATAAAGCTCTGCCTGCCTCGAGCTGAGTTTAACTCTGCCCTTTCTGAAAACCAAAGGGAAAGGTGCAGCTCCCCCAGACAGGAGGAGGCATGGGAGGGAGCGTGTGGCAGGCTCTTCACCTCTCTTCTCCGAGTCAGACTGCAATATGAGCCCTGCACAATGATCCATTCTGGAGTGAGATCTTTGCAAACTGCCTATGATGAGGTTGTTGTGCTGTGGTTGTGCTGTGGTTTGCCTCCATCATGATGCTGGGCGAAGCATGTGGCCCCTGAACTGGAACTCTATCCTACCAGATTTTCATAGACTTGCAGAATGTTTGGGGTTAGAGGGGAACTCTGAGGATTGAGTCCAACCCCCCTGCCAAAGCAGGATCACCAAGGGCAGGTCACACAGGAAAGCATCCAGATGAGTCTTGGAAGTCTCTAGAGAAGGAGACTCCACAACCTGTCTGGGCAGCCTGCTCAAGGGCTCTGTCACCCTCCCAGGAAAGAAGTTTTTCCCCATGTTGAGGTGGAACTTCCTGTGTTCCAGTTTGTATCCACTGCCCATTTTGGTGGGGTATCATTTGTGGTTTCTTCAGGGAATGTTTGTAGTTTACAGGTGTTGGTTTCTCAGTATCCTCACTTTGGTTTTGTCATCATTAGTAATGAAGAAATTAATAAATAATAACTGTGAGTCTGCTTAGGTAATGGGCTGTGCCTTGGTTAGTGAGGGAGAAGCTTACCCTGAATGCCAGGTTATTAATTAACATTATTAATGAATGGTTTTGATTGTCTTATCACTGCCCTGAAATGTTGTTTATACAAAGCCTTCATATGTGTGGGTATATCCAGCAAAATAAGGGATGCAGTTGTGTTTTTGAAGGACCTGGTTTGAACATCCTCCAAAATAGTTGCTGATTTGATTTAGCTGGAGAATTCCCAAAAAAGGCTTTTTTCCCTCATTTCGCTTTCCCACCTCTGCACATAGCAGTGGTGGGAGAGCAAGGAACACCTGGAGGATTAGTGGTAATTATCCCTCATCCTTGTCAGCTTGATCCTAGGGCAACACCTTGGCTTGGGGTTTATGTGCCTCTGGCTGCGCAGGGGCAGAGGTAAGGACTTGTGATGACCATCCCAGGACTGTGAAGGCTGCAAATGCTTTTGTGTCCGCATAAAACTCATCCTTCCTTCTACCCAAGAGGCCAGGAAATGAGCAGAGGAAGAGAAGTCATCTCTCACAGGCAAGGGTCAGCAGGAGTAGGTGGGCTGATCACCCAAGTGCTGTCAGCCCTGCTCTTTTTGACCAGAGCTGAGTAAGCTGGCTGACCCTTTGACTTCAGCCAGAGGGGTGTGCTAGAAAGGACCTGCTCTGGTGTTCTTTCCAGAGAGCCCCAGTCTGGCTCAGACCACCATGGCTGTGAGGCTTCTTGCTGCTAGCTGCATGTCTGAATGAGAAACTCTCCATGTAGCAGGACACTGAGCAAAGGAAGGAAATGTGTGTGAGGTGGGTGGCTGCCTCGACTTCCCAAGCAGTTACTTGGGCTGCAGGACAGCAGCAAAGACTATGCTGATGCAAAGACTTGTCTGATATGACTTCTTCACAATCTGCATTGTGGGCTTCTGAACCCAGGCAGGAAAAGTAGTTACTGTGCAGCCAGATGGTGTTTTTGGGTTTGTGGGGTTTTTTGTTTGTTTTTTCCAGGGAGATTAATTAGCTACCATTGACTGACCCAGCCCCAGGATCTGAGAAACAAGTACTTCTGGCAAGAAATGAACTGTCAGCTGTCCCACTGTGAGCCCACTGAAGGACTTTTCCTTAGGCGCTTGGTACCTAGCTGTGGTGTGTGGACATATGTTACCTGCCTCAGTTCTCAAGGTGTCTGTTGAAGCTTGTGTCATGGGCATGTAGGTGTTTTAAGGGAGGATTGACCAGAGTGTAGGAATATTTTCAGAATCCTCTGCATCTCTGAGGAACAGCTTTGCTGCCAGCCTCACCATACCCCCTCTTTCTCCACAGAGGAAAGAGCCTGCTGAGAGTCGCCCAGTTGTGTGGGATGGTGGCAAGGATGTGACTACAGAAAAGTGCATGTGCTCACCTCCTGGGAAGCCCCTACAGCTTGCAAAAGCACCCTCAATAGTTACCAGTAAGTAAATCTTTTGACTGAATTTCTTGGGTCAGACACTGTAGAGCTCATGCCTCGTTGGGCTTTAACAAGTGGCATCTGGAAAGGCTGTAAACTTGGCTGTACTAAGCAGATGGCACCAAAGGTTAAAAATGGATTGAAGACTGGTCTTTCAGGCCATATCTTGACGTGGGGATTTTGAAGCTTGTGTAGTGGAAATGTAGGTGCATTACAGGAGGATTGTCCACTGCCCAATTTATGATGCCCTCTCTTCCTGCCACACAGAAAAGACTGTCATCAAAAGCACTGAATTAGGTGCTTCTGCCAAGCTGGAGATTTTATGGCAATTGCTATATTGGAAAGACTGAAGGAGAAACTTTTAAAAGTCTTTGTTCAAAACCAGAAGGTTCAGTGGCACCTCAGCTTCCCATGCATTTGTTCTGAAATCTCTGCACAATGCTGGGGCACATTGGCCTGTCTGTTCAGTTCTTTACTCTTGGGCAGCAAGGTTTAGCTCCTTCCTTTGTGCAAGTCTCCTCTTGTTTCCTGTACCCATTTGTGACCTTCTTGGGAGGGCTGGAAGCCCCAGGGTTTTCCCTTGAGGGATGATTGCTCATCCCTGAATAAGATGTTTACTCTTGCTTGTAATTGCATGGGGTTTGAGCAGTGCCAAGCCCTGACTGTGCTTCCTTCCCATCTCATTGCTTTCATGTAGAGACATGGGTGTGTGAATTGCTTGGGGAGGTTCAAGTTGTGGCATGATAAGCTCCATCTCCAGGCACTTTCCCAATCTAGTTTGTCAGGAGCAGGTTCTGCCTCTTGCTGCCCGTTCATTGCAATCCCCAGTGTAGATCAGGGTCTGCTGGCCTTCCTGCACTGCCCTGCCCACCTCTGGCTCACAGGACATTCAGGAACTGGTTTTAAAATGGGAGGGCAGGCATCCTTTACTCAGCTTTGAAAAACAGGGAGATTTGGAGTAGTGGCAGGGACCACGGGTGCCTTCCAGTATTGATTTTGCCTGTTGGAAAACAAAAATATTTACTAGGCTGCTTCCAGAAACCAGCAATGCCTAAGCCTGGCTTTCATTAAAAAGACACTGGTTTGCCTCTGGGGATTTAGTGATATTTTTCAGCATTTTCTGTGTGTAATAATTGTACTTTTAATCAGATTTTGTTCTGACTTTGTAACTGCAGTAAAGTTTAGGAAACTATTATTTGTTATGAATTAAAAATATTCAGTGAATCTGACTGCTTTCCTTGGTTATCTGGCTCATGTCTGTGATTCTTCTCTCAGTTGCAAACCAGCATTGTAAATGCTGCTGTCAGACTCTGGGATGTTCCCAACGTGGCTTGGAGAGGTACTGTCTCTGTCACTCATTGCTCACCCCTGTTGCTGGGACCCTAACAGAGAATCTTGCAGGTAAGTGTCATAGGAAGTGAGAAAAGTTGGGATTTGAGCCCTCTGCTCCTTCTCTGTCTCTGCTCTCTCTTCCCCAGAGTCCAGAAATGGAACTATTTGTTTCTGGTGATTTAGTTTTACCTTCATCAGAGGTCAGTGTTGGTTAAAAGTTCTCTCTAAAACTTGGGGATTTGCTTGTTTGTTTGCTTTCATGTCGTGGGATTTTTCCTGTCTATTTGTTATTAGGTGTTTTGAGATGTCTGTTCTTGTAACACCTCAAAACTGGAAGTGTCCTGATAACAATGTCAGAAGTCTTCTGCAAAGTGAGCCCAGATACATCCTTATCATCATCCTGTACCACCACAATACTAGAAGCTTCAAGAATCAGGGGTAGGAAGAGAGAGGAGAAATTTTCCAGGAATCCTCTTTCAACAGGAAAATCTGTGCTTGCTCTGGAGACAGGGAGTTGACCTTTGCTGGGGGAACCAAAGAAGATCTGGAGATCAGGAAGTGACCTACAGAGAGACTGGATGTCTGCACGTGAACAGAAGGTCAGGGGAGTACCTACAAGTCAGGCATCCTAAGGGCCCTGTGCCTCCTGAGTGCAGACCCCAGGAACCCACCCACACATCTCATCAGTGTAAATCATTTGTGTTCATACTGAAGGGAAGTACCTCTTAGATGGAAGGGCCTGATTAGCTTCCAGGCTTGATTTGCTGCTGAGATGGGGAAGGTATGGCTGTCTCCCAGAAGGTGAACCGTAGCTGTCAGGTCACAGATCAGCCTTCAGGTAATGCTGGCTGTAGGCTACTGTTTAATTCATCTAAATCTGAGCTCTGGATTGTAAGTGCACTGTAGCCATCCTGTTACCAGTCAGCTGAGCCCTACAGCATAGGCCTGTCTTTTGCTAGAGAAGCTCTCAGGTACATTCTAAGGTGCCTGAGAGATGATCGGGTTAGGTTAACAAAATAACCTCTGCATGGATTTTGCCTTCATCTTTTCCTAGAAGAGCTGTTGCCTTTCCATTCTCCTAGGACACACAGTGGCATTTCATTCCTCTTCCTCTGGAGACTTTCAAAACCTGTCTGGATGCATTCCTGTGTGGACTACCTTAGGTCAACCTGCTTTTGACAGGGAGTTGGACTCCATCTCTGCAGGTTACTTCCAATCTCTAACATTCTGTGACTGGGCCCCTAACCAGCCAGAGAATATGGATTCCTCACTGCTTTATAGTGAGACCGGAAGGTTTGTAAAGAACATCCCATAATTCATCCCTGGTTATGGATTATAAGGCAGAAGTGATCAAGTAAAATCTATAATGTATCATAGAGGAGTGACCTGCTGTTAGTCCTACCAGAGGATGGAAGACCATAGAGAAAAGAGACTCAATATATTTATCTGCTTCCTCTTTGTCTCTGAAATGGATATTTTAAAAATCCATCTTCCTTTTCAGTTCCTGGCCTGGAGTTTCCTAATTAGATGTGTAAATAATTCACAAAGTATCCTGACTGTTCTCCTGCATGTTAAAGTGCCACAGCCAGCATAATTGCTTGCAAATACTGTGTGCAACAGCAAGGGAAAATTTGGGTTTGCTCTGTATTTATTGTGTTTCACTCAGCCTCTGGAAGCAGCTTGAGTCAGCTTTGCTCCATCTCTCTTGCACCCTTAACCCAGAGCTGCATTGTTTAGGTTCCTAGCAGAACTGGTTGGGAGTCTTCTGAGATCATTATTTGTTAGTAAATGCTGCATTATGGAGATGGTGACTTTTGACAGAGAAATGTAAATTTTGGTTATATTTTTTGTGGCTACCTCTTGTATACAGAGACACCTGCTCTCTCTAATATAGTGCAGAATCAGACATTCCAGCTAACATGTGAAACCTCCTGCCTCCAGATTCAGCCTCAGTGATCCTCAGCCTCTTTCCTTCTCAGCTTTGGACTGTTGTGGACTGTTGGCTCTTGGATAGACATATGGGGCTGGGATTGCTCCACTGCAGGTTACTTCTTTACTTTTTTATTTTCTTTTTTTTTTTTTTTTTGTTCCAAAGAATTTGAATTTATGCCACATCAAATGTTAAATGATCATCCCTTGAAATATGTTGCAAAAGGGCGAATACTTTTCTCTGGAGAGAGAGGGAATCTTTCCAAGAGATTAAGGAGGAAAAGTGGTTTCTGCCCTTTTTAGCAATCAGTAACCAGCACACAAATGTAAGCACCTAAGAAATCTAGGTTTGGGATTGGTAGAGCATGGTTCTTCTTGAAAGTCTGCTCACAGAAAGGGGGCAACTGGAAGCAGCAGTTTGCCTCAATCCCTGTATCTGCATTTGGGCAAGGCTTATCATTGACAGGAGTGAGCCCATTTGATCTCTAAAATGGAATCTGGCCTGTTTTATCTCTGTGGGAGATAAGAGCTGTATGTACCATTTTTGCTTTGTTTGTTTGTTTATGGTGTTGTTGAGAAATAAGTCTTTCACTTCCAAACCAGAAAAGCTCTGTTGTGTTTGTGAGTGAACACCTACAAACTGGAAAGGCCAACTCTTCTGCTTTTCCTGTCCCAGGTGCATTTTGTAGGGAGTTGCCTTTGCTTGCCTAAATCCCCAGTGTCACCGAAGGGCTGTGTTTGCAAAGTTCTTTGTGTCTGAGCAGCTGAGCTCTGATTCGGTTTTATGCACAGATTGTTTGAAGTTCAGGCATTAAAACCTAGGAAGGTCTAATTTATTCTGGTTTTCCTTCTTAAGAGGAGCTGGGAGTCCAGGACGTCAGAACAGATTGGGCTGACTTGTGTATCTTTTCTACTGAAGCCAGCCAGCAGTTTTAAACCACCTTTAAATCAAACCTTTGTGGAAAGCTTTTTAAAAACGAAACGCAAACCCTGGTGCTCTCCATGTGGAAGACAAATTCTTGAGTCTGGTTTCCTGTGCAGTGGCAGAAATGTGAGGCTTTCAGGTGTGTGTTTATGTGCACACACTGCTGAGCCCCGCAGTGGTGCCAGGCACTTCCAAACGGCCCTGCTCAGAAAGGAGGCTTCTCAGTGTTGGAAGGCACATCCTGCAAGCCTCCTAGACTGATGGCAGTGAGAGCCCTGAGGTGGGTGAATGGGACAGGACAGGTACCTCAAAGAATAATGAGCTAGTCTTGCACACAGAAGAGCTATCTCCAGCTTTATAAATAACAGCAGCCCTTTTCAGTTTCCTAGGAGGTCTGGAAGTCTTACAAATGAATGTGCTGCTAGTTGCCTGAGACCAGACATCAGAAAGCTGTCCGTGAGTGCTGCTGGCCCACTGTCTCTGTTCCCCTGCCCTCACTATTCCCTCTCTCGTGGTGATTTGAGGTTTTTTTTTTAAATTTTTTTTTTTTGTTCTTGGTTACTGAAACAGACCCTGCCTGACCTGCAATCTCTCACTGTTGCTTGCCGAAGATGAGTGATTCATCAGGCCCTACCTGATAAAATTGTGTAAGGCAGTCACCGAAGTTAATCACACCAAAGGGAAAGAGAAGAGGGAAGGGGGAAACTACAAACCAACAAAACCAACCAAAGGGCCCCAGAGCGAGTTCTAATGTTCGCACCTCCCTTCAGAGTTTAAAAATGCATATGTAACGTTCCGAGCCCGGGTTCTTCATCCTCCGGCAGCCTCCGCTGGGAAATGGGAGCGCAGCCCAGGCTACCTGTGTCCAAGTGCAACTTCCGATGTTGCACGGCGGCAGAGCACGATCCGGCAGGCCTGATCCTGCCGCCCGGCAGCCGCTTGCCGGCGCCGCGCTCGCTAACAGCGCCGGGCAGCGGGCGGCTGCGGTTGCAACCTGCTAATCACTTCCACTCGGATTTGTTGTGTCACACCGGCGAGCACCGAGGTGAGGGGGCTGAGGAGCTGCTGACATGAATCATGCGGTGGTCTGCTGTGTAATTAGGAAGGAGCCCTGTGGTTCTCTGTGCACCGGTGAGACTTCTCGGGCCTGACCCACAACAGCGATGCCACCGGCTGCGGCACTCAGTTACCATCGTCCCTGCGCAGCCTGAAAGAGGCCCAGCGCAAGCCGGTCGCTTCAGATCTGTGGCAAATGGGGCTTGGTCAGACGGGGAAAGGCTGAAAGCAAGCTCGCTGCCATGGTGGTGAGACAGATGTAGGAGGGAGAGCAGCACCTGGGAGGCGAGTGCCGTGGGGGTGCTCTGCGGCACTCCCTGCTTGGTGCACTAGTCCTGCTCACGTCCACTCTGACTAGAGTTGCACAAGCGATTGCAATGGGGTGTGCCCCTCCCCTGCTCTTTGCTGCGGTGCCTAAGGGCTTCCCAGGGTGCACCTTCCACCTCTGAAGCTGAAGAGTATCCTTTAGTTCCAGCTGGATGCTGTAGGATTGCTGTGCAGGACTCAGTGGCTTCAAGCCCTGTGTAGCCCTGTGTGCTGTTGAGGGCTAGCGAGAGAGGATCACTGTTAAGAGTCACCTTTCCTGACAGTTCCTCTATAGCTGTTCTTTTAATCCTTGGTGCTTTTGGCTTCAGGAATTATGCTGAGCTCTAGGTAAACATGAGGAAATGTGTTAAAGCCTGAAACCTTCACACCACTGATGGTCTCATTCCAGAATCGAGAAACTAATTAGTGAGAATGTTTCAAGGTATTTCATCAAATTGTTCCGTGATTCTTTCCAGCCTCTGAGTCCACATTACAGTAGAGAGGCATTCCCTGCAGTCTGTCTCATTTTAGGTTAACTTCAGTTTAGTTCAGTTCTAGTATACTTAGTGTTTAACAATGTTGTATCAAAATATCTCCAGATGATTTTAATTTAGAATTCGATTTCTGTGATACTGTCTGGAGAAAACCACGTGCCAGACCCTCAGCTGCTGTGAATTGGCAGCAATCCATTGATTGCAGCAGGACAGCACTGATTTATTCCAGCCAAGGATCTGACCCACCCTTGCTTAAAAGGAACACTGATTTCCTCACTCCGCTTACTGAAACGTTGCATATCAAGATGGGATGTGGCTAAACTACCTTCTTTTGCTTTTCACCACTTGTGTCATTTTGTTTGTGTTTCCTACTACTCCTCAGTCTTTTGCTGGGGCAGTCAAACTTTTCTGTTGGAGGTAATTCCACTTTAAGTTCACAAGCCTTGGCACAGCTGAATTTTGGGAGGATGGGTTTAATGTTGCACTGAATATGAAAAATGAGATTATCTTCTGAAAAATAAGACTTCTGGCTGTAATATTTTAGTTCTTTACATAGCCTTTGTGCTACAGGGGAGAGAAGCATTTCCTGTTGTTTTCTGTTCTTTATATGCTGCTTGAAGAAACTAAGAGCTGATGTGTGACTGCACTCTTCAAGTCTGAGAGCACCTGGGTACCTCTTGACACAAATTAGAGGATTTCAGACTGACTCTTGTGCAGCTTTTCTGCAGGAAATACTTTTCATGGGCTAAATAGGACTCACCCAATTTTTGTGGAAGAGCACCTGCTTTCCACAGCAGTCATGTTTCTCTGTGAGTGCTGTCAAACTGCTTTGTTTGAATGCCACAGATGGCAGGTGTATTAACCACTGCATCTCTTCCTTTTGAGGGAAGACCCAGTGGCATGTGAGAGAGGGAGCCCAGCTCTGATTTCTGGTCTAAATGATCCCAGGAGATCTTACTCCTGCCTCAGGGCAGGATGATCCTGTCTGTGCATCGATGTGGTCCACGTGTTTGACTGTTAAAGTTAGTGGCTTCTGCCTAGGTGACATTGCAACTTCAGCCACCTTCCCACAGCAAAAGGAGGAACCCCCCTTTTTGACAGGTCACAAGAAACCCGCTGCTGTATAATGTTATAGGTTGGGTGTAACTGCTACCCTTCATTTACTGCAGTTGTAAGAAATTATTAACGCTCCTTTGTGGAATCCTGGAGCTGAAACAATGGTGGCCTCCACCCCAAGCACATGTCACTGCTCAAAACAAAGGCACAGCCTGAGCCTGCATAGGTGTGGACAGGTTTCTTTGGCTATCAGTTGGGGAGAGCCCTGGGCACAGAAGCAGGCAGTGCTTTGTGGGCTGACTAACGTTGAAAAGGGAGTGGAAACAGGAGCAAACGAACTGGGTCCTGATATGGCGAGGAGAAATTTTGTACCTGCTTCTTACGTGAGCAGGATTTCTGCAAAGAAATAACTGGCACTGCTGAGAGGCAGAATCCACATGGAGTCGACCCAAGGCTCTGGTTATCCACTTGTCTGAAAGAAAGTCACTAAAGAAAATGAAATGAGCTGGAAAACAGAAGGCATTGGCAGGAGAGCAGCCTGTTACCGGAATAGATTTGTTGTATAGCAGTAAATGGAGGAGCCTGATTTGCCTGGCCCTCTGCAAATCCCACTAAGCATTTACAAACCAAGAAGTGATGACTGACGCAGAGCAGAGGGGCAGCAGGGGGAAAGTGAAGTGCTTTAAATCTCTCATTTTCATTTGACTCAGTTCCAGGATGACACAGTCCACTCCAGATTAAAAATAACTACAGGAGGAGTAGAGCACTTTTTCAAAAACAACAAACAAAAAAACCCCAAAAACCCAAACACATAAGCTTCAGGATGTCTTTTGGGAGCATAACCAGCTTGATTCAGGTTTCTTATTTAGCTTTTATGCTAGTCTGTCATTGGAATTGTACCATCATGGCTGAAGTAGTACTGTGGTTACTCACAGCTTTGACCTTGGGCTGCCTTCTTCCTTTTAACATGGAACTGTGAGGAAGATTCAGCAGTATCCTCATTTTTCCCCAGAAATGCTTTTCATCCAGTGGTTAGGGATAGTAGGGCCTAATGGATCAGTGGTGGCTTGGGAGCCAAGAAGTGCAACTTCTGTTTCTCAGTGTAAGTATGTGGAAGGTCTGTTTGGAGCAGGGACTGATCTTCGTTCAGCTGCCTTTGCAGGTGTGTCAGTAGAAACACCTACTCACTGTCCTTCTGAGTCTGGTTTGTGAAAAAAATTGGTCCTGTAGCATGTGCAGACATCAATCAGGTTTGGCAAAGGGAAGAGAACTCGAAGATTCTTCCAGGTTCTTTTAATTTGCAAAAATAAGAAGTAGCTAGGAAATGAAATGTAATTACTTCTTCACACCAAGCTGCAGCCAAGTGAAGATCTTGTTAGAAAAGCCTCCCGACAAGCTCAAAGAGGAGACAAAGTTGTGAGTGACTGGAGTGAGGTCATTATTGTCGGGGTGCAGAGCTGCTCAATCCAGGGGTACCTTGATACAGAAATCCTTGGAATACTGTTCTGGAACACTCCAAACTCCTTCCTTCTCCCCCCTCCCCTGCAGGTTTGGATGGGGAGGAGAAGAAGATGTGAAAGCTACTTTCCCCCCCAGCAGCCCTGCAGGCTTGAAGGGGAAGAGCAAAAGGCCTTTCCCCATGTGTGCTGCCCGTGTGGCAGCCCGTGCTGGGAATCAGGCTGGCGGCTGGCTGGGTTTTTGTGCCCGGTATAAAATGGCAAATGGACACTTTGTCTTGAAAAGGATAAACGGAGCAAGGGAGAAGGCTCCAGGTGTTCCCACCTTAAAAAGGTTCCTGCCTTGACAGAACCTCTCAACAGGACAGGTTCCTGCCGTGACAGAGTTCCCGTTTTGGACCGTCCCCACTTTTTACACGGCTCTGGGTTTTGCACAGTCCCTGCCTTTGGATGGCTCTCCCCACTTTTGCACCATTCTGTGCAGATTTGGAAGCTTGGCAAATGGGGACCATTTGAGAGAGCTGCTGGTGGCACCCGGACCCAGCTACTCTCGGGCCATACAGCAGCTGACTTCCTGCCTGCTATTCTGAACTGGGAAGCCCCTAGGAGTTTGGCTCTCCCCTGCCGCTGCCAAGGCAATGTTGCTCCCACAAATCCCTGCCTTGTGGAAGCCATGTCTCGAGTCACTTCTGACTTTGGTGGCTTTTCCACCCACCTTGGCCTTCTGCCAGGTGGATCCAGACTATTGGACATTGCTTGCAGCCTCAGAAGGCAGCCGAGCCGCAGAGAAACCCAGCAAGGGATCATCACCAAATACCTATCTCACCTTTGTGAATAAAGCCTGCTGGTCCCTTAATTCTCTGCCCAGCCCGATTGACAGTGGGGTAAAGCTGTGTTTATAGCTTAGCCTTTTCCATTTCCTGACTTCCTAAAGCTCTAAATGTGTCCATAACATCCTGTTGAAGAATTCCTGAGTGAATTAGAACCTGTAAGTAAACCTCAACTAGTTTTGTACAGAGTTTGGGAGTGGGGCTTTCAGGAAAATAAAATAATTATTTTTTATAATTCCCGACTCGGCCAAATTAATTCCCTGCCTCCACAACAGATACTCAGTTATTTCATGACACATCTGGATAGATTTTCTTGACTCCCTTATCTGCTGTCTGTTTGGAAAGGGACTGTGACAAACTGCCTTGTTCTGCACCAGTAAATGTGATCTCCAACAGAGTCATCAGCTATGAGCGGTGTGAACTGGTGTAACCACAAAATGAACAAACTTTTGGCTGTTGCTGGAAGATCTGCCAGCTTCAGCAGGGGAAAGTTGGATTTGACACCTCCTCAGTAAGGTTAGAAGACCGCTAATAACTCCTTTCCCCAGTGCCATAGAGCTGATAAATTGAGAACTGGCCCAACCCTTTGAAAGCCATGGCCTGGCCTGCCTGGGCTACCCAGGCTCCTGGCTGAGACAGGAAGGACACAAGTGGAGTTTGATGGACAGAGTGAAAAATAAGGCAGAAAGGGCAGGAATCTCCCCTTTAAGGGGTGGCAAATAAGGAAGAAGAGATTTAGCCACAGATTTTGCCTCTACTCTATTGGTGGTACACTGTCTCCAAGTAATCTCATCAACTTAAGTGAGGTTTAAAATGGCTGCTTCAGAAGAGCTGGGGGCTTGTAACCCTCAGACATTTTATTGCCAGAACTGTGTGGGGATTTGCATAGCTGCATACATATTTTCTGTGAATTTACTGCTTTGTGTCAAACCCAATGAATTGCCCAGCTCTCTGATGCTCAGGCAGGATCAGCAGTGTGGCAGCCAAGGGGTCAGAGGTGCCTTGCAGAAGTGAGCGGCTGGAAGCAGACAGAACTCACTCTGCCAATACTCTCCAAGCACTGTGAATGGTGCTGTAGGGCATTAGAAATGCTGCTGTCATCTGAAAGACATTTCATGCTGCTGCAGACCAGAAAAAAAAATATTTCTAGGAACTCAAGTCTGAATAACATAAATCCACATATTCCTTTATTTTCTCTGTTATCTCCTTGTGCTGCCTCACAGTCCTATCTCTTTCCCCCACCCACTTAGGGTTGCTGCAGTTGTTGCTAGTGCGTGAGCAAGGGAGTCTTAAACTTGTTAGACTTCCTTGTAGGGAGCATACACTGACCTTACCTGCTGCTGCTCTGCCTTGCAGGAAGCATGACTCGAGCAGATCCCGTTGCTTACTTCACGGAGGAGGAAGAAAATGCCTCCATCCAGCAGTGAGGTAGGAGTGACCACTTTTACATAGAGATAAGACTCCTCAATGGGGGACAGGGCTTTTGCTGCTGCTGTTTGTCATGGCGTGTAAAGCACTTCCACCAGAGATGGGATCCCCTTGAGCTAGGCATGCACACATAGAAAGGGATTGTCCTAAATCATATAAAAACCTGTTACAACAGATAAGGAGAAAGCTGGGAAAAGCTTCTGAGAATGGTTGACTGCCCTGTGTACTTTTGGTGAACTAGTGGCACACAGGCCCAGCAAAGTCAGTTCAGTGTGCACTAAATGAGTTTCTCAAGAAGAAGCTGTTCCTTCAACTCAGAATACCTGGTTTTGACACATCATTGCAGTAGTCTCACATGCACTCAAGTGGATGCAGCCGTAGAAGATGGCTGAGGTCATTGCTGACACAGAGGTTTCATTTTCTGTCACTGATCTGAACTGGCTCATGGAAGCATCTCCAGTGCCAGCAACATCAGTGTACAGAGGAACAATGGGATCAGGACTGGCCTTTCTGGCAGCTTTTGATTAAGCCAGCCACTCTGGCTTGCTCACTCCTGGTGCCTCTTTCTTTTCCATCACAGGTGGGTCCCAGAGGTGCCGGAACTTCTGCAATCTGCAGCAGTCGTCCCTAGTGAGTGAAGAAGCAGAGACAGGTTATGCTGGAAAGCATGGCCTCTGTTTGCCACTGCTGAAATTGTCTGTGTGAAAGCACACAAGCAGGTGAGTAGCTCACAGCTGGAGGGGACTTCCAAAGTGAAAGAGAGAAGAACAAGGAGTACCAGCGTGTTGATGAGAACTGTTCACAGAAGCTGGCCCTGCAGTGAGAATTGATGACAACTTAATTTATAATCCTTCATGGAATTACTTTCCATCATGGACAAGAAATGGATCTTTTAATCCAGTTTGGCTCTCTTCCTCTTGGGGTTCAGATTACTGCACCTCCTCAGCTCAAGTACCTGATGCAACTCCTAAACTGGTTGCCAGACTCCTGCAGTTCTCGCTAGAGCTAGGGTTTCGCCTCCTATTCTTTAGGCTATAACTGCATGAGGTGGATCAAAATGGCAGGATTTCCTTGCACATATGGTTTTTTGTTTCTGACATTTCATTACATTTCCCTGCTTTCATGCAGGCTGTTATGGCTGATACAGTATGAAACTTTGGAGGAGGAAGGCTTTTTAAAGTAGTAAAGGATTAAGAAGTGATGAGTAGATTGCCTGGGGAGCTTGTATCTGTTTCTGCAAGCCGTAAAGAGGAGGCTGGCTGTATGCTTCAGCTATGCTACACAGCAGTGGGGCCTGTTTTAAGATGGGCTGTGAACTGCTTATCTTTGCACCATTCCTTCACCTCTACTTTGCAGGCAGTGCTTGCTAATATAATCAGCAGTGACAAACGCTCATGGAATACTGAAAGTGTGTGAATAACCACCTAAGGAGTATTTGGAAATAACTGTTTGTGGTTTTCTGGCTTTGAGCTTCCAAGCAAGAGCTCCAAGCAAGCAAGCAAGAAGATGACACATGTTCTCTTAGCTCTGAGTACCCTTTGCTGAGTGGGTGTGGGCAGCAAACCTGTGCAGAAGCAGTAAGTAATCCTCATGGGCTCTGATGTGTTCACACAGACTTTGTGTTATATGTGAATGCAATGTCTTTCTAATATTTGACTGGCTTTAGAAACCATCTTCCTTTTTTCCCTTCTTGTTCTCCTTCATGAAACCAACATTTCTCATTGGTTTGGGATGCTTCAGTGACTAGAGAGGAATGTAGGTTTCTCAGAAACATGAGCTCTTTTGCTCTTGAGTAGTGTGTCTCCACTACATCTGGACAAAGGAGACCTAGGTGGAGAGAATCAGTCATGAGGCTAAGGAGAGCCATAGGCATGAAACGAAGCCTCTGAAATGGGATGGAATGGCAGAAACCCTGCAGTTTCTCAAGGTATCTGTGCTTTGCATGGAATGAGTTGACCCTGCCACTTGTTCTGCAGCAGGTAATAGCTTGGGGTTTTGTGTGCTTTGCATGTTCGTTGTGACCCAGAATGTGTTTTTATTCCCAGCCCTTAGCTTGCTCTTTGCTCTGAGTCTTTTGATTTGTTCGTTCTTATTCCTTTCTACTTGTTGTGCCTGAAGCACAGGCTAGCAGTGCCTGCTTCCCCTTTGACATCAGCACAACTGATACTAGCCAGGCTTTGAAACAGAAGCAGCTGCACCATGCAGCCTCTCCAGCAGGTCTCACATTCTTCTTCCATTCTGTCCCCATACACACATCCAGAGGAGCCTGCCTGCAAAGCCATGGCTGCAGCTTCAGCCAGCCACAAGTCATCTGCAATTTGCCTCCTGTGACACTGAGTCACAGGAGAGAGGAAGGTCTTGATTCACTGTCTCATGGGAAAGGCAATGGCTCCAGGCTTCCCTTAGAATTTCCTTGCTTAGACATCAGTTCAGCAAAGCATTTGATTAGAGTTTGTTGAACTGCTGTCTACAGCTGACTGCCCCCTGCCCCCAACACAACAGAAAATGTCCTTGTGGCACCAATAGTTGTCTGTTGAGGAATTGTCAATTGTATGAAGTGGAGCTGGTTGCTCTGATATTCCCTATTCATGGTGAATACTATAAGTGCTTGTTAAAATCATTGCTCTGCTGGCAGAATTTTTGTCTTTTCCTTTTCAGATTTTGCAAATGCTGGGAGTTCAGCAGTGGGGAAATGTGCATGTGTGATGGAGACAGGGTTGGTTTGCCCCAACTGCCAAAAGAAATGCAGTGGTTTAGGGAGAGAGGCAAACTTCCTGTTGCTGTCTTCAGTAACAGAAACTTCAGAAAAAAAAGTGTCCACCTTCTAATTTTCCTACCATTTTGGAGGAAAATTCCCACTTAGGCACCTTTTGGAGGTACAGGCCAGCTTTTCATTGCCTTTGGTCCAAAAGTGTCTCTGATCTGCAGAACTGTCCTGGAAACATCACTAGACTAGCCTTTCTTGTGAGATGTATGCTTCCTGCTGGGCTGACAGTGCAGCTGGATTTGGGGGCCTTTCCCCTGTGGTGAGGAGACATGATGTAGCTGCACAGTAACTGAAGTCTTGGGCTCATCCTAAGCAGAGAAGGAATCTGTGAGAAGAGAATTCTGCTTCAATGCTTGAGGTTTTCACACTTGAGGGGTTTACTAGTAGGTATTGTTTTAAAGCCTTCATGAGTGGAAGGCAGCCTTTAAATTTGTCAATCTTACAAAATAAAGCTAATGTTTGTAGTATTGTGCTGGGACTCCAGAGGACTATTTTGGGAAAACTAAGAAAGTAACATCCATCTGACCATGGCTGGGCAATATTGCTTCACTCTTTTATTCCATCTTTAGTCTGCTGTTGGCTCACCTATGGCAGGTACAGCTGGAGGTACACTGATAGTGTCAGCCAGACTTTGGATGCTCTAATGGTGTTAAGGGCCAGTTGGCGCCTGTCTGAGGGAGGAGACAATTCATGCAGGTATTGTTTAATTTCCTCCTTTCCCAACCAAACAGCTGAAGTCTTGTAGCTCTAGTGGAACAGAATTGGGTTGGGACTCAGACAGCTCCTTCATTTTGTGTCAGTGAACCAACCACCTTTTTAGTGGTTCTGTGTCAGTCAAGGTGGTGCTGCATCTCTGAAGTCTCTTTCTAAATCCCTGGTGCCTCTTGTCTTTTTCCTGAGATCTGCTGTGCTGCAGACCTTGTTTTTATAGAATCTGCCTGGCTGGAAGGTGCAGCTCCCTGTTCAGATCACATTTACAGAGGGCTCACGCTAGACTTAAGCTCATATTATGTTTGTTCCTCTGTGATGCTTGCATTTGTCTTGTGCTTTGGCTGGGAATTTGGACTGTGTGTTTTGGTCAGGCACTGCCATATATATTTAATTTCAGCTTCTTTGCTGTCCTTCAGGGACTTGGTAGGGAACAGAAGTAAATGGAGCATCTTGTAGACCTGTCTGCCAGCCAAAACCCCTATCCAGCTACAAAAGCAGCTGTTTCAGCCCAAAGAACTTGTAAGCAGAATTATTTTCTTAGCACCTCATCATTAGCACCAAGCTTCCTGTGGGAGCTTGGACTGTTTTCTGTCCTAGTAGGCTAGGAAACATGGGATGGTAGTTTAGATAGGTTGGTGATCTGGTGGCTGAGGGCTCTGCGTGCAGGTGAGGAAGGGGAAAAAGTCTTGCGGTATGAGAAGGGGAACACTTGGGCCAGATCAGTGCTGGAGCTTTGGAGTCAGCTTTCAGCCTTTTTCCTGTGCCTGCTAATTCCAGGCTCTGACTAGGGTAGGTTTGCTGGCTTTTACAGCTGGATCTGGAAGATGTGTGTGTGCTTGCCTCAAGTGGAAAGCAGGAATTTTCCTAGGCTCTGAGCAGTCTACCTGGAGGACTGACTTCTTCACTCCAGAGTCTGGAAGTGGGGGATTCCCAGCTGTCCAAGCATTGATCCTGTCCAGAACCTTTTCTACACTGTAGTGGTTCTGGGAGTTACCCCCCCTCCCACACACACACAATGAATTCACCCAGACTAGATTCAGCTGGCTGAAAGTTAAGGAATGAAGCTTTATATTCACAGCTTAGCACAATATACAAGCAGATATTTACAATATATTACAGATATTTACAGCTATATATGGTAGTATACAAGTTAAAAGTAATACAGAAACACAATACCCCTCTCAAAACAGTCAGAGTGCCCAGGGGGGCTCCCAACCACCCTTCCACCTTCTTTCTTCCCTTATCCCAGTCTGCCTTACATGCAGGGTGAGTTGGCAGAGTTGGCAAGGGGGCTTAGAAGGAAAATGATTAGTTGGGTTACACAGATCCAGGCAGAAGCCATGGAGAGACACTGACTCCGTTATCTATGTTTGTGTCCTTGCTTTTACACATCTCAGCAAACCTATGAGTGGAATAGACAACAAGTTGTTTTCTTTTCACAGCCAGTAACCTAATTTCTCTCATTAAAATATTCCAATTAGCTTCAAACCAGCACATACAAGAAGAAGTTAAACACTGGCATTAAAAAGAGAGAATGTCATTTTGGAGAGACTAATTGGCACAGGAGAGGGACTTGCTGCCTTTATCTGACATACAAGTTCCATTGTCAGGAAAAAATCCCCCAGATCTTGACAGCAGACATAAGGAAAACAGATTTGCTTGATCTAACTGCACTGTTAAGTGTAGTGGGCTGGTTCTTTCTTGCTCTTTGCTTTCCTGCTGGCCCAGAGTAGGGAAATTCCTAATCTCAACGCTCAGGCACACTCTCTTCACCAAACCTTGTCTTGCCAACATGGCGTGGGTTGAGGTTGTGACAGGAGAGCAAACCTGGCAGCTATTTTTCTAAGACTCTAGCACTTCTTTGCCAGTGTCCAAGGGTCTTCTGTGGAGTTCTGCTTCAGGCTGCTGATATGGAGCTGCAGATGCCTTTTGGGCAGGCCCTGGCCAGGGCTGTCTGCCCTCCTCTCCTCCCGGTGCTCGTGCCTTCATGAAAGGAATGAGTGAACCATGCAGAAAACAGCTCTGTGACAGAGTTTGCAGCCCTTCATGTTAAGATAATGCCAGTTGGTGCTGCTTGGGTGTGCTGGCTGCTTCCTCCATTGTGTTGTTGCTGTGTGGGGTGACAGGCTGTTTGTGATGATGCTGTTGAAAATTTGGTTTCCCACTGTGCATGTGAGCAGCATCGGCTGTTCTGGAGACAAGCCATAACACTGCAGTTCACAGAGAGATCTGGGTTCTCCTTTTCTGCCCTTGCAAGTCCCATGGGACTCTCACATTTTCAAAATTCTCAATTTACAGTTTGGTCTCAGCCGGCTCTGTTGTGCCCTGAGTCAGCCTTTGGAAAACCTGTGGCCATGGGACAAGAGACCCCTCAGCTGCAGAAGTCAATTACTGTTCAGGCTTGTCCAAGCTCCTCAGGTAAGTGATGAATCTGCCTTTATTTCTCAAACGCAGCACTAAGCAGCAAGTTCAGGCTCAGTGATGACTGCAGAACCGTGTAGTGTAGAGCTGCTAGGGGATACATGTCCTTACCTCTGCCCACAAACGTTTCTCCTTGGGAAATGGTTACAAAATTGTTTCTGTGCAACACTGATGGAACTTGTCTTTTATTGCCCTCCCTTACATTCAAACTTAGGCTGATGACAGCAGTAACTCAAGAGCAATGTTAAAAGTAGTCAGCTGCTGCCTGCCTGCCTGGCTGCTTGGCCACCACTTCATAAAGCTCCAGAAACAGGTTGCTAGGGGGATAATGCTTGTCCTGAGCTGAATCTTTATTGCTATAAGCAAACGTTACAAAGCAAATGTTACTTCTAGACATGATTGTCTGAATCCTGTGGCAGCCTTATGTGTGCAGTGGGGTACACAGTACTTTTCTTCCTGGCCAAAACTGTTGAGTCTCATTTGCTGTGTCAGCCTAAGTGTAGGGGTGACTTTCACTGGGTAAAGTGATGCTTTTGTATGGATGAAAAACAGATGAATGCATAACGTGAGCCAGCAGCTAGAAATTCAAGTTAGGTAAATGTAAGTTAGAAATGAGGTACATGGCTTTAAAAATTATTATTTAGCTGTTGGCACCACTTGCCAAGGGATACAGTGGTACTGCTGTCACTTGAAGACTGAAGAAACTGTATCTTGCTATCTCAGCCAGAAGAAATTTGGGACCTCAGATGAATTTCAAGAACATTTTGATGCAGGAGACCAATATGATCATTCCTGCTGCCCTCTTGAAGTCTATAAATGTAAACCCAGTATTTTTAAAGGCATTCAGTACTCTTTAGAATAAACACTGCTATTCTGCAACAATCCCTTTCACTCTCTCCTTGACACTCTTTTCCTAACACATCAGTCTGAGCTGGTGGATGGCAATCAAAGCCAGTTGTAAGCTGTGTTTGTTCAATGCCTTGGTATCTCTGTATACCCTGGAGTGGTAGTTTGCACCCAGATGTGAGACAGAGGTTGATTTATGAAGAGGCTTCATGCTGAGGTCATGGCTTGCTGAGCATTTCTTTTGGTAGCAGCATGGTTGGGAGCTTCTCCTTCCACTGCTGTTCCTTTTCTGAATTCTTGTTAGTTTCTTTCATTAAAGCTCTCAACACCAGCATATGTCAGAGTGTGATTTGTTTCCAGTTGCAAAGGCTTTTATCTTGAGAACCTTCTCACTGACTTTCAGCCTTGGCTGTTGTCTCAGGGTTATGTGTATTTGTTGTCTCCAGACCAGTCTGGAAATGTCATAGCTGGGAGATAAGGTGGCTGTTGGTGGAAGAGGCACTCACTGTGAGCTGCTTTACCAGATGGGAGAGAATGCTCATAGCCAGAGATTACCTAGGACCTCAGCCAAAGCCTTGGGCAGTGGTAACCTCTCTCTCCTCACTGCCTAGGCCAGGAATAACTGTACTGGTGTTTCTGAAGGAGGTATAAGAGGGAGTGATCTAGTGACTGGAAGGTCCAAACTCTTTCTTCTTTTGAACTGAGATTTGGGAAATTAATGATTTTGATCCTTGAACGGCTGTAGACTATGAAAGGAAGTTTGAGACTCCTGAAATACCTTGTGCCACAAACACAGTCTTACAGTGAAGGGCTCTACTAAAAGTGGTTTACTGATAGAGTTTTTGTTTGAATACTTACTAATACTTACTAATTGTAGAAACCTTCAACTTTAAAAGCTCATTTGTAGTTTTTTAGAATTCAATTTTGTGTGTCTCTAATCCTTTTACCTCTTTTAATCTTAATAAATAAACCAGCCTCCAACTATTTCCTTTGACTTGCTGAACTTCAGGGTGATGTCAGCCTTGTAATCCAATATCAAAGCATCAGAGCACTGTGAATGTGTCAATCTTCTCAACAACTGGCAAACTCCAGGCTAATCAAGGGGTCATAAAATATATCTCTCCACTTACCTGCATGCATCTATATAGGAAGAAGTTATCTTCCCTTACCAGGAAACCTCTCTGGCCTTCCTTGAAGGGGTGGTGTCCCTGAAGTCTGTGAATTGTTGGGGAGGTTATGGTGATGTTTGGCTGTAAGCACAACACCACCTTCTCCACCCAGTCTCTGCCCTGCCATCTCCTCACCACTCTCCCAAATCTCTTCTGTGTAAAAGGAAGTCACAATTACAATGTCAAACTTTCAAATTCCTAACTGCTACTTATGCATGCTTTTGAGTTGGCCAAGCTGAAAAGTGCTAAGTGCTCTGAGATTGCTACAACAGACTGTGAGATCAGCTAGACCTATAACACCCTCGCAGAGAAATGGGGAAATGTTGGAGGTCAAAGGTTTGAGTAATAGGATGAGGAAGTTACAGGCCCATGTCTGAGTCATGATCTTGCATTTTGCTCTTCTGAGAAGGGGATCTTTGTGCTTTTAGAAGAGCATTAGTTTTGCTTTCTAAGTGTTTCCTTTGATTTCAAAGGAAGGAAAACTGATTATAAAAGAGGAATGTTTCTTTCTCTCCTTTCTGTAAAAAAGGGTAGGGACTGGTGATGAAAAAGAAGCTCTGAGCTGGAAGGTGTGGGCATGTCTCATAGCTCTGTTTCCTCTGGAGAACAGGCAGCCCAAAGGATCAATGCTTGCTGTTGGGTTCCACAGAATGGGAATATAAAGTCTCTCCATATTATAGTAGCAGCAGGTCTGACAACTCTTCAGAGGGATTTTTGAGGGACAGCTTAATGTCAAGTCTACGTAGACCTCATACCAAAGAAGTGTATATTCCCAAATCTGTTTCTCTGAAAGCAAAACTGCAGGACTTTCCCCTTTATTCTTAACTTTAAAAAGACTAACTTTGTCAATTCCATACCTAGCAAAACCTCCCTGTCCCTTTGCAAAGGCTAGACTGTGCTTGCACAGCCAGCTCTGTGTGCACAGGGAATCAGGGAGCAGGTGACTTCAGCCTAACCTTCCCTCTGAGCTTGACGAACAAGCCAAGGCAATACAAAAGGGACCTTCTAAGAGACTTGTGCAGCTGCACAGCCCTTATACTGGCCCCATGATCTGTTTATCTTTTGCCTTCAAGGAAGTGTCAGAGTTAGGGGAAGCTCCCCCAAGTGGGATGGCTTAAAGGACTGTATCCTCTGTTGGGAAGTGCACATGCTTCTTCTCTATAAGCCATTTGATATATTTTGCCTCTCTCTCTCCTCCCCTCCTCCCCTGGCAGTAGGATCTCTGGCCATTGCATGCTTTTCATTAAATCTTTCTGATTGTAAGCTTGTATGTTCTGACACAGGGTCAAAGAGTACCATGGCAGGGCTAAGACTCAGCAGCAGTATGGAAAGCTGTTTCTGGTTTTGATTACTGGACATAGGCAGTTATTGTGGAGCACGTTCTTGGCTGCGGTCTGAAGCCTGACTTAAATATCATCTGGAAAGGAGCATTCTGTGGTACTCCTGAAACACTGAACTTCTCCTGAAGCATGAGGGGGGCTGAGGAGGACTTGTGTCTTGGCCAGTTTCCAGCCTCTCTAATACTACTGTCACTCTTATCTCACATTCTTCTTTTGCAGTATCCATCAGAGGAGGTTATTTAACTTCCCTTGCTGAAAGGAACAACTGCAACTGTTTTGTTGTTTGGTTTAGGTTGTTTGTCTCTAATGACAGCCCCATGCTTAGGGATGAACTCAAGTAACCAATCCCTTACTCAGCTTTGCAGCTCTGTTATCTGAAGATATAATCACTTCCTGCATCGTTGTTTGTCTTTGCCTCTGTGCTGCTGTACCCATGGTCTGGGAGGTACCCTGCTCTTGCAGCTGCTTTTGTCTCTCCCAAGGCACATCAGCATGTGGGGAGGAAAGCAGTTCCTGGTCATTGCTGTGTCTTCTTTCAATACCTTAAACACAGACTTCATGGAATGTCATCCCTCATTTCTGAGGGAGGAAGACAAGGAATCGTTGTCTATTGTGAAGAATGTGGAGTTTGCACCCAAGGGGGGCAGTGCCAAAATCCATCCATAACCTCTGGGCAAATGCAGAGAGGCAGAGGAGGTGTGAGTCAGAGGAATCTGGTCCCCAGTTCCCTGACATGAGCATTCTTACTTAGATGGTATGGGATCTGCAGCCCTCTCTCCTGGTGGCTGGCTGTACCACTGGCCAAGGATGCAGAGATGAAGTGTCAGCACCCTGAGTGTACCTAATAGGACTTCATTGCATTGATGAGCCTGCCCTGGGGATTCCACCCACTCCCCTGCCCATGGGCTTTGGGGCTCCATTTAAGCTCAGTCTGTGACTCAGACTCAGCTCCATTTCAGCTCAGTTGCTCCCTGAGCTATGATGTAGGCATACCTGTCTGTCACTCCATACAGCCATGCCTGTGCCTGGCCATGGACCTCAGACTGGGACCTGACCTCCCAGTTTGACACTGGACCTGAATGGTGATCACTGAACTGTCTGACTCCTCTGATTACTGTCATTAAAGCTGACCCTGCAGCCTGACCACATCATCTGGATTCTGTTGACTCTGGCTGCCATCCCCAGGCCTTGCTGGTCTTGCTTATGGCCTATAGGATGAAGCCCTGGGTGGTGATTCCTGCCCTGTTGGCTGAGTTATCCCCCTCGATTCCTCATCCTGTGGGGAATTACTGTCCCTAGCTGATCCCCAGCCCTTGAGAGGTGTCTGTGGTGGGATGATCTCTTGGAAAGACTCATCTTGATGTGAAACACTTCCTCAACTAGTAGCACAGCAAAACAAGAGCATGTGGCTTTGGGGATATCCTGTCTGCCCACTGGGGAAGCTGGCACTGTGCATCAAAGCTGTGCCTTCCTTCAAATCTCCAGTGTGGTAAATAGGTTCTCACCAGTTCATTAGTTGCAAAATTAATTAGCATTCCAGCTGTGGGATGTGATGTAGTTCTTAACCCAGCAGGCTGGCCAGGCAAGGGCTTTTCTCCAGCCTCAGGAAAGGATGTTTTGGGATTTGGAAGTTTGTTTCTTGTTTGCTTTTTAAGCTGCTAATGCTTCTAGTGTTTTCTGCTGAGATCAGCAGTACTGTGGGGCCTCCAACCTCCCAGACAAGAAGAGAATTCACTCTTTTGCAGAATCCTTGCTAAACAGGTTCCATGAAAAATATGAGTAACCTATGATTTTCTCTCTGTGGAAGCAAAGATCATGATAGATGCATTACAGAGAAGAAACAATAACAACCAACATCAAACAAGAGCAAATGGCTCCTCCAGGAATAAGGGAAAAGAATGCTGGGGTTAGAGAGAATTTATGAGAAGGGGGAAGAAAACGCTGAGAAAGTAGGGGTGGTAAAGAAGAGGCACGGAGTGGGGATCAGCCCCTATGTACAGGATGAGCCATGTTAAGAGGCTACCTGTGAAGGAAGGCCTCCTGGCTGATAGGACTATGGTGTAAATTGAATTGCTGCAGCATTGTCCCATGGGAGACACTTGGCAGGATTTTCCCCTAGGGCAGCTGTCTCAAGGGAGGGAGTAGGGGTTTTCTTGTGAGAAGCACTGCCAGGTCATCCCACTTGGTGTTCCTGATGGCAGCTGCCTGTATTCTCCTGGAGGACAGGTAAATACACAGAGGCAAGCATGTGGCAGCTTCTGCCAGCTGTTGCTGTTTTGGGGAGATGGAGGCAGTTGTGCAGAGGGGACCAGCACTCTAAAGTAGGCCTGCATGGGGCTTGCAGCCCAAACAACCTGCTCTCAACTGTGATGTGTACTCTTAATTCACCTCTGGTTTACATGAAATCCCTCCTGCTCCCCTTTCTTTCCTTACTAAGCCTGTCTCAAGCTGACAGCAGACAGAACTTACTCTTCCCCTTTTCTGTGGGGCTCCTAACTTCACCTGCAACTGCAGGTAGTGGAGATTGCAGGGTCTAGCCAGCCTTCAGACATTTACAGCAAAATCCTCTTGTGTGTGCTATCTGTCCCAGGGGGCAGAGCATAAGGGCTATTCTGGAGATGGCTGAGAGATGCTTGTGACCTTTTGGAATTCCCATTTGCCACTGAAGGGTAAGGTGGGCTGTTGTCACTGGGAGCTTCTGCTCTCTTGTTTCTTCCCAAATGATGGAATTTGGGTGACCCAGCAGCTTCTATTTTGTTTGCATGCAGTAACTTCAGAGGAGCTTTATTCACAAGGCACACGTACTTGTCAAAGTAATAATTCACACCATGCTCTTCTGAAGCTTTTCTGACAATTGTGGAGACAAATCAATGCTGAGGAATCTTATTGTGAAGAAAATAGACACTTGTGGTTTTCCCACACAGTCACAGAAGAATGCTGTTGTGTTGCTTGATTTGGGACTGGTTTAAACTGGAGGTCTGGAGCTGGGGACATGCGAGCAACTCGAATCAAAGCTGAAGAAAATTTTCCTTCATATTCACTTACCCAGATAATGGGTGTTGCATAACTGAATTATTGTAAAACCAGAATATGTTCCTACTCCTAAGCTTAGTGTGCTTTTTTTCTTGCACTTTATCAAGAAGTTTCTGCCTTTGGAGATTTAAAATCCTGTCTATATTATTACTGCCACTGTTCTGCCCAAGTGAAATGTAAAGCAGCACAACCCTGACCCGATTATAAATAAGGTCCTAAAATTATCCTTAGTTTACCTAAATGTGGGCTTCTAATATAGGGCCTGCATTGGAGCTAACCTGGTGTTGGAAAGGTATTGCCAGTCATTCACACACTGCAGAGGTCCTCTGTTAAGGCTTGTGCCTACAGCCTTATTGTCCCCTACTCTCCTGGTTTCTTTGTAGCCAGCACTTTACAAGGGGAGAGGACCAGAAATTACCTGCAGAAATAACTTTCCCTTTCTCAAAACCTCCCTACAGGGCAACAGTTTTCTCAGCTCTCAATTCCTACATTTTGAAATCTCCATTTCCCTTACAGCTTATCCAGCTGACCTCTGCATCTGCAGAGTTTTTCACAAGCCTACAGTCCTATGCATCCTCTGGGCAAGCAGCTACCCAAACAACTTAGAGGTTAGGATTCAACCACTAGTGATGTGCTTGGGCAGGGGCTTGCCCTGCACTCCCTGCTACCATGCGTCCTGCCTCTCCACCAGCAACATCCAGCACTGCTTTCCATAAGACTATGTACATACCTAAGATGAAACTGCAGAGCTTCCTGAAGTGCTTCTAACAAAAGTACAGTCAGAGAAGCTCTCATCTTCCTTTACTCTGGAGAAGGAACAGGAAGCCAGGAAAATCAGACCTCTTACTTGAACAACAGGAGCAAGTCCCAAGGCAAGCACCAAAGGGAGAAAATTGGATGTGGGGAAGGGTCGAGAACTTTATGGGAAGGCAGAGCTCTAAACCCAGATCACTTGTTCACTCACAGTCACCTTGAACTCAGGAGCTTGCAGAGTGATGCTGCCTCCAGACAGCACCCAGCACAACACCGTGCACTCCAAGGCTGAGTTCTATGTAAAAACACCCTTCCTGGAGAAATGCCTTCACAGCTTGGCCCTAGCCTTCCAACACAGCAGACCCACAGATTCACACTCTTGGTCACTCTCTCAGACTACCAAGTGTAAGAGAAGTCAGACATGTTCTCCCTTCTTTTTCCTTCTCACACTTGCAAAGGGACCAAATTTCCCAAAGCAAAATAATCCCACCGTTGGCATAGATGAGTCAACCCACCACGACCTGGTGACCCACCATGACCTGGTGACCCTGCCTTACACTGGGTGGCTGAGGCTACAAAACCATCTATCTGGTATGCCAGGCTTTGCTTCAGGCACAGCTTTATGGCTACTTCCATGTTGTTCTGTAACAAAGCAGAAACAAAGAGGGTGGAGAGTCTGAATACAGCAGTGCTGACAGAATCAGTGCATTTCAAAAGCCTTTATAAATAGTTATTTACAAAGCTAAGGGCTCCAAGTGCCCTATTATTCGTGTGCATTTTAGATAACCCTATTTAGATGTTCTTGAGCCTAGGGTTGCCACAAAGGAGAGCAGGGAAAGCCTGACCCTTCCTATCATTGCTGGGAGCATGCAAACTTCTCCTAGCATCTGCAGCTGAGACCAAAATCTAGATGTTCGTGGGCAGTCCTGGCAGCGCAAGAGGTGAAGAAGGTTTCCCAAGCAAAGCAGCTCAGCTCACTCAGTCATGGCTGGGCTCATGCTCACCTTCTTTTCCTGGTTGCTGGGCTGGTGAAGGCAGACACAGTCATTGCTTGGGCTCACATCTCCAAAGCCATCCACTGTTGCTGCTTCTCCCCAGTCACTGTTCTGAAAGGAGGGCAATGTTCTGTGCCATGGCTTTGCAAACAGGAGTGCAGGTGCAGCCTGTCAGGAACCCCAGCTTGACCCAACTCGGGGAGGGGAGGAAAATGCTTTAAAAGAGTAACAATGCCTGGCAAGCAGGAAAGCCCAGGCAAGGCTAGCCTACAAGCTTAGGGAAACCTTTTTCTCAAGCTTTGGTTGCCATCTTTCTTGAACCCAGCACTTGAAGGGCTCCTACAGTGATTCTGGTCTTCATTTCAGTACAGTCCTTTTATCGGGCAAGCCATCTGAAAGTCCTGAGGATTCCCTGGTAATAGTTTGCTGCTTTATCAGAATTCTCCATCTTCTCATCACCCACACTGGTGCCAAGTTAATTGAATAATTAAAGCAATTCACACAGCTTGTTCCTATCTCTTGCTTTCCATTTCCTCCTTCAAGGGCTGATTGAGAAAAAGTTTCATCTATCTCCTCGTGCCAAACTCCAGGCCAAGAAGAAATTTTCCCCAGAAGATGTTGTTCAGGACAGCTGTACTTCACCCTTTCCTCTGCAATATGCAAGTGCTGGGCCTTCCAGGACAGCAGGTAGGATTTTTAATTTAGCACTCCCAGCCATTGGTGCTCTGCATTTCTCCTGCTTTCTTTTGTCTGGCACATTGTTCTTCCACACTTTTTGATCTAAATATTTTAAGGTAACCAAAGTGCCCTGTGGGAGGGCAGCTCAAAATGAAATTTTCTCCTTGTTCCATGCTCAACTGTGCCTTCCAATGCAGCCATTGGTTTCACTAAGTACACAAGTCTATTGAAGTGTCCTTTATGCTGCAAGCCTGGGCTCAGCAGAGTTGGCAAAATACATTTTGGAAGCCAACATTTAGAAGTTCTGATGGTTTTCTCCTCTTGAATCTCAGTGGGAGAGAGGAAAAAAAAAACCACCTCTTTCATCTGCTGATGATCTGGGGACAGAAAAACAGCTCTGGAGACAAGCAGTCTCCAGATGGTGAATGTTTTCCAGAGCCACTGTCCCTAGCTCACAAGATTTGTAGTTTAATCTAAGTTTCCCTTGAAACTCTGTTAACATAATTCAGCAGTACAATTAGCTCTGAGTGCACCATCATCAGTGATGAACTGAACCATGCTTTGGGGGATATTTATATATTTCAAGCTCTTTTTTAGGGCTAGGGAGTCTTATGACACAGAAAAATCTAGCAACTAGCTTCCCTGTTTTTGCACCTAGAGGCAGGATGGCATGGCATGCAGCAACACACTGTGTAGTCAACACCTCTCATCACCCTGAAGTCCAGCTCTGGTGAAAATGCAGTTGTAATTTTGAGTTAAAACAGCATTACAAGAAATTGCTTTATAGGTTCATTAAGAAACAGCAAAAAGCCACTCCATATGTGCACTTGTGTCTCTAATTAATTATGACAGGGCTTCTTGGGTTTCAGAGGTAAAAATATATTTGGTTCTCAGAGCAATTATCTCTTAGACAAAGACATTATGCTGTGGGCCCGGATCAGGTAATGTCAGTTTCACTGGACACATAGTCGTAAACTGGTTTATTTTGAGACTGGGTAGAGAAACTGGGCACTCAGGTGCCTCTGAGGGCACAATGGCAATGGAACACCTCAGAACAGATGGAAAAGGAATGATAAAAAGTGACATAGGAAAATGATAGCATTCTGATAAAAGCTATAGGGGGAAAAAATCCCCAATCTGAACGATCTGCATTCCAGACTTTCCTTTCTAGAAGTGAAGCTCAGATGTCTCCAAGAGTTTCAAAAGGGATAAAGACCTCTCTGTCTTTACAGGCAAGTCCTGCACAACAAATTACTGTGTGATGATGGATAAAAGAACATTAGTTTCCCTGCTTATGGTTTTGAGTGATGTGGGGCAAAGATCCAAACAGGCAGTGCAGCTTTAAGAGATAAAACCCACAACATCTTGCTTCCCAAAACTCTTGATGAAAAGCAAACAACTGCACTGAGAAAGAACGTGGGGGGATTTTGACACAGCAGCATTTTCTTTTCCAAAGGCTGGTGCACAGATAGATAAGACTGCTTTGCTTTCACAATAACCAGATGACACTCTTTCCCCATAAAACCCTCAGAAACATGGTTTCTTGCCAGTAAGTCTCATGCCTATTTCTGTTTTGTGACCCTGTTTTCCACACCCCCGAAGTGGTGTTTCACTGGGAAAATACTCTACAGGCTGCTATAGGCTGTCTCAAGACATTTACCCCATTTCCCCTCCACTCTTTGGCCCATTTCCCTCTCCTTGTTTGACAAAGGCACAATCAAAATTTCTCTCTGTGATGGTTTGGGAACCTGATTTCCATTTCAGTAGCTTCTGTGAACTTAGACAGTGCCAAAAGGGAACATTTCAACAGCCTGCTCAGCCCTTCAATGGATAAATTTCTTGTAGGACAGAGAGCTGAAGGACTAATAGCTCTACTAGCACATCTTGTTCAGTGTTGCAGGATGCTGTAGTTCCTCCCCACCCAGATGGAACAGGACAAATCAATTACTATGGAAGTTTCTATTTCATAAAAAAATCTGCTTTCTCAGGAACAAAATGTGAAATTTTGTAGATTCAAGTTAATTTTTCAAAAATTTGGAGGTTTTGAAATATGCATTTTTTTTTTTTACACTAGGATTGGCAAATTTATAAAATGTTATCACTTTTGCCACAGGCTCTTTCCAATCACTGCATCCTGAGGTATCACAGAATGTTAGGGGTTGGAGGAGACCTACAAAGATCATAGAGCCCAACCCCCTGCCAAAGCAGGATCATCTAGGGCAGAAGACATACAGGTGGGCTTTGAAAGCCTCCAGAGAAGGAGACTCCACAACCTCTCTGGGCAGCCCGTTCTAGTGCTCTGTCACCCTCACCATAAAGAAATGTTTCCTCGAGTTGAGGTGGAGCCTCCTGTGTTCTAGCTTGTATCCATTGTTCCTTGCTCTATCACTGGGCACCACTAAAAGGAGCCTGGCACCTTCATCTTGACACCCACCCCTCACACATTTATAGGCATTGATAAGATCCCCTTTCAGCCTTCTCTTCTCCAGACTAAACAGCCCCAGTTCTCTGTCTGTCTTCATAGGAGAGATGTTCAAGTCCTGCAGTCATCCTCATAACTCTCTGTTGGACTTTCTCCAGCACTTCCCTGTCTCTCTTGAACCAGGGAGCCCAAGACCGGACACAGCATTGCAAGTGCGGACTCAGCAGGGCAGAGTAGAGAGGAAGGAGAACCTCCCTAGACCTGCTGGACACTTCTCTTAATGTACCTCAGGATGCCAACTGAAGATTGTGTTCAGCTTCCAGGTGTCCAAAAAATATAAAAGCTTCTTAACATCCCCGAGACTGTCGCACACAGGAAGAGACCCTGGTTGGGCCGTGAGTGTTCTGCCGCTGCCCAGCTCTGAAGGACTGATTGTCTGCTCAGAGGTGACCTTTTTACAAGAGAAAAGCAGCTTCAGCGTGCCTGAGGGTTTTGGCTTTGGGATGATAAGTTCAAAACATTCAAGAGGATCGATCCATTGTAATTATTTTTCATTAAGTGACTGATGAGGAAGACAGAAACAAATATAATTTTCTGATCACATGTCTGGTTCTGGCTGAAGATAAATGTCTCAAAGCAGCAGTCCTTAGCCAATATTTGCCTTGTTTTAGATAACGAGTCACAGCTCCTTCTCTCCTGCAATCACCTGGGCTGTTCAGTTGTTGCATTTGCTGCATATTTGACAGGCCTCAGCCTTCAATTTTGTCAGGACTGTTTGTGAATGTATTTGCCCCCATGGGTCCATTATGTACAACTAGGCAAGAGCTTCAGAAATCACCTTGAAAGGATAAGCCATTGAGGTTTTCCTCAAGTACTTTTTGGTGACGAGGTGATAAAGGTGAACACACAGACCACAGCAAGCAGGTTCTTCTCGTTGTGTCTCAGCTATCCGCTTCTCCCACCTCAGTACCACTGCAAGCTCTGTGTTCCCTGGAGCTAGATTGCAGGAAGAGATGGGTGTCATGAGCAAGCAAACACTTCATTTCCTGCTTAGAACCAACCAAATGATGACAGCCATTTACCCTCATGTGCTGAGTTCACAGATGAGACATGCTTGCCTCTCATGCTCAGATTACAAGGACTGAGTGCCACATTTGATTCACCTCCTAGGTATAATGGAGGGAATGCAGATGTTTCTGGATATTGACCCTTTTGTCTCTGGTATAAGCTTTTAGTAAATCCTTTGATAGTGAGCTGATAAATAATAGGTCAGTACAGCAGAAGACAAGCTGATCCAGCTGTCTGAAGAAGCAATGAGAGTGTCAGTGGAAAAGCCAACAACGTATCTCATAGATAAGTGCAGAGCTCAAGCAGCCATTCTGTGAACCCAGAGTTCATATCTCCTCATGACAGAAACTAAAGTTTCCTTCCCATTATCAATCTTAACATAATTTCTGATGATTTTTTTCCCCTGCTCCAAGGTATTTGCCTAGCAGTCCATAGTTACTCTTAATTTATTAAATCTGTAGATACATTGAAGGATAAACACCACTGGCTGAGGGATGTGTAAGATAAGAGTAGCAGTCTTTCAACCCCATAAAACCTTTTCATATCTGAAGTCTGCCTTTTGTACAAGCCAGGATCCATGTTTGAGGGCAAGCATTCTCATCCCACAGGTCTTTCAGTGATGTGGGAGGTAGGATTATGCAGGAATCTCTACTAGCTGTTGCAGGTGATGGGCAGCTTGAGGTTACCATTACACCACTACTTTAGATCAAGACCTGTAAAATCTAGCTCTTCTCTGGAGATAGTGGCAGTATGTGTTTCATTGCGAGATCCCAGCACAGAAGACCTAAGGAACTGGTACTCTCTTTGGTCAGTCTGAAATCAAATAATCTGAGTTTTGGATAGAAAGACCTGTGAAATGCTGTGCAGGTAAGCTTGGCAAGTTGTCATTACGTAAGAAAAGGTACCCTGAGGACATGTTTTGACCATGATAACATATGCAGCTTCTGGGTGGTAATCTAGATGTGCCTCCCAGTAGAATAAAAGATGTGAGTGAAAGCATGAGATGGTTACTGGTCAGGTCTCCTCAAGGAAGCATTGTGCATCTTGAGTCGATTCATGATTTTCAGAGGGAACCACAGGCCCACCTGTAAGATAAAGAGGAACAAGGGGAAATGGGTTCACCTAGAGCAACATCCACTTCAGCTGACAGATGACTGGCTCGCTGTGCCCATGGGCAGAAGGTGGGATCAGACTTCTTTTAATTGAAGTTCCTGGGTCTATTTGACTTGCTCAGCTGGCTTATTCCAGTGATAAATCACATCTTGTCCTAGTAATACTGCATAGACTTGAGTGCTGGTGGGTCAGGTGTGATAAAACATCCCCGAAGTAAGGGTGAGGCAATAAGGAAGTTTTAACTAAGCTGAGGTACATGTGCTGTAAGCAGCGGATCAACAACAAAAAGAAGCTGCAGGAGAAGGGCAGGATGGGAACAGAAATGTTTCTGGTGAGGAATGTAAAATGGTATTTTGTTTCTTGCAGAGCATATGGAGAACGTGGGTGGTTTGACTGGAACCTAGTTAGCACTCTGTCCCCATGGCGGCTGTACCCAACTGCTCGGCAGCTCGTGCTTCACAGGTAGCACTGCTCTGCAGACACATCTACAAGCCACTCTTAACATGACAGATCTTACTTATTGCACAAGGTCCCAGTGCATTGCAGCTCATTCAACAAAAGCAGGAGAGAAAACAAAGATTTACAGAAGGGCTGCGATGTCCCCTAGGGGGACACAAGGTCTCCCTGCTTCTCAGCTGCTTCTGTATGGACAACCCCACTTGGCCTTTACCCTTTGGGGGAAGGTTTGCTGCTTTCACAAGTTCCTCAGGAGCAGTCTTCTAGATGTGAGCAGCCCAGCATGAACTGTTTCCATCCTCCTCTGTGATGTAGCAGATATCTCTGGCATGACTCTGAGTCAAACTGTGTCAATCAGCCGTCTCGGGAGCACATGCAAATCTCATTTAGGCCTTTACAGAAAAGATGCATAATTTCTTTAGTGCTTGTAGAGATTTTCCACAGTGTGGTATTTGGCTGCTTAGTCACAGAGTTATCTTTATACTTTGAGAATAAATTTGACTATGGTATCCTTGGCTGTACTGCAAAGGAAAGATTTTGTCTTAGCAAAGACATTGGTATGGGTGTCAGTTGTGCCAGCAAATTAAACAGGCTCCTTAACAGGTTTTTGTTATCATTTTAGTGCTCTGCACTTGAACTGTGTCTCTTAAAGAACTATTTAATGAATTTCTGAGGCTATCTGACAAGCAATGTTCTTTGCTTGCTTGTTATGTAAAATTCATTAACGCCTCCCTTTGCATACATTGTTGAATTACAAATATTATGACTTAATTAGCTTATTGCAATTTATGGCTGGCGGGGGTAGGTTTTTTTACTTACCGGCCTTATGCAGATCTAACCTGTTTAAATCAAGCAAATAAAAACTCAGGTGGTTTTGGTATCCCTGCTGAGAAATACCTCCCTTGACCCTCACCACCTGGGGACTTTTCCATAGCTTGCTAACATTTATGGTTCCCATAAAAAGAGGGGGAAATTTGCTAGCAGTAAGCAAAGCTTTTGTTTTAGGGGGTTGGCAGGACTCAGCTACCATCATTGCTTTGAGTGTGTATTTTCTTCTGAAAAGATCTCTCTTTTCTTTGAGTCTAGCATCAGTATTTGAAAGTAATTCCTTAGCCAGTCAAAATTGAAGAACTTCTATCAGCACCTCTGAGAAAGGGCCAGAAAAGTACCCCGGACGTTTTTCTTCTGCTTTCTTGGTAGTTCAAATTATTCACAGTATTAGAAAGCTTCCTCTCCTGGGTAGGCACAGTTCTGTGAGGCTATGGGTGTCTGAAATGCCCACACTAACAGGGTGAAGGAGGCTCAGTAAATGGCAGCTGTGGGCCAGAAAGGGCACAATGTCCCTTGAAGGTCCTACCTAGTGCAGGTAGCTCTAGATAACCATCAGACTGAAGTATCATGTTCCAGCTGTCCCTTCTGTTGACATGTTTATTTTCCTGTATCTTTACCACAGCCTGGTGTGAAGTTACCATCAATCTAACCTGTCCAGATTTAGTTTTCTAATCAGAAGTTTTGCTGGATGGGACAAATGTGCAGTGAGTCAGAAATCACAGTGTGCTGGTTTGAGGCTAATTGGAATATTTTAATGAATGAAATGTTTTCTTTTCACAGCCTATAATCTAATTTATTTCATTAAAATATTCTAATTAGACTCAAACCAGCATATATGGTCTAATGGTTACTGCAGGGTGACACCAATGGCAGTGCATCCTGGATGTGTTTGGTTTCTTGGTACCCACTCCCTTGACACAGTCTCTCTGATTTGCACAGGAATGGAGATCAAGCAGCCTCAGCCCACTGAGACAGGGCTGTAACTAGATTATTTGGGGAGGAAGCAGAGACAAAAGTAATAGCAATCACTTGCCCAGAACACACAGGGCAAAACAGGACTCTGATCTAGATCTTAATGGCAGAGACGTCCCTTCTTCCAGCTGTCTTGACTTTCAGATTCTTCTATGCTCATTTTCCAAGTTCTGTCTTCATTATAACATGAGAAAAGTTGAGCTGCTTTGGGGGTCTCTGTCTTCCCCCTCCAGTCTCCGTCTCTTTCTAGAGCTACCTCTTTCTCTCCTTGTTCTTATTTCCTGCTATGCTCCTTTGGAAATCAGCTGCTGCTGGTGAAGGCTGGCCCTGATTGGAAATTACAGCCCCAAAAGCCAGACTGTCCAGTGAAACAAGGCCATTAAGGCTCCTGTGGGAATTTTTAAGGCTGTCTTTATCTGTCCTGCAGAGAGAAGTGCAGGGAGAGGCTGCTGCACACCATTGCTCCTTCTGCCAATGATGCAGACTGGAATTGCTTCTCCTCGAATGTTGCCCTCGCTGGGTTGAAGCTTGGTTTTGTGTTGTCCTAATCCCTCAGTCAAGACCACAGCAATCACACAAAGTTAGAGCAGCCCCAAGGCTGTTCCCATATTCCAACATGTGCCACCAGCAAATTGCTCAGAGATCAAATCTTTGGCTAGACTCTGACAGAGCATCTCAGCTTCAACCCAAAATGTAACCACTTGGTCTGGGAGCAGTCATGTTAGATTTGGGCTTAAACAACATATGCAGCTGCTTAGAGAATTCAAGGCCTTATTTCCCTACTTGGATACCTTTCTTTTTCTCCTCTGTCATTTCATGTTTCAGTACATGACTGTAGGTACTTCTGATTTTGCTGGAAAGAATCTCTCTGGAAACTGCAAATGTTTGTGCAGTCTCCTCTTCATTTTTGGATCTGGAGAGAAGAGAAAGCTTTCTCATGCTGTGAGATTTTTTTTTGAGGTTGTTGTTCAGTATTTTCCTCCCAAACTGTAATGAGTTTTACTGTAGCTTTTTGTTTCCTGGTAATTAAAAAAACTCCAAAGTGATTGGCACCAGCAGAAGAGGCACATAAGGTGCCCAAAATTTCTAAAACAAGAACATTTCTAGCCCATTCCAAAATGCCTCCTCCTCCCAAAATGTTAAACTGGGAGATTGCTGAAACTGGTTCTCGTAGCTGGATTAAACCTCAGTGAATCAGCACTGTGAGAAACCTCCTCAGGAAATTCCTGCCAGGCTGTACCCCAGCATCACTTGCTGACTAAGTCAGGAACCTCTCAAGTAGCCTTGCTGCCTAGGACAATAGGTCAAGGTCTTGGTGCTGCAATCCTGGAGCCCAGCTGTGACACAGCTCTGAGGATAGGGAAAAAGCCCCATGCTATCCTAAATCCTTTTTATCCTCCAAATTCCTCCTAAATGTGAACACACTCACTCCTTTGATGCTTCAGTGATGCTCCTACTCAGGGAGAGGTGACCTGAGTGAGAAGCAAGGACAGCTTAGGACAGGAGCAGTAAAGCAGAAGGAAAAGTAAGAGGCATGCTGGTGCACTGAGGTCTAGACCTGCCTGCTGCCAGTCCTACCTCGTAGTGTTGCCAGCTTGTGATAAAATGCCCCAGTACTGATGTAGACAGTGGGTCTGGGATGAGGGCACACTCATTTGTGTGCTGACTGCACTGAGCCCTAGGCTGCTGCTCTCCCAGGAATGTTGGTGGATGCTGGGCTGCTTGGGAGTGTGGAGTACCAGGCAGGTGTGTAGGAGCCACTATATCTACAGCCTTCTGAACACTGAAGAGCCTCTGGACTATGGGGCATAGACTGGCTGTAGAGAGGACAGATGAAAAGTTTTCCCTAGACAAAACTGTGGGGTTTGTATGGCTCAGGAGCTCACCAGAAATTGCAGGAATAAACTGGAGAGCTGTGCTCATTATGGGATGAATTAGACAGTGGGAAGAAAAGTGCTTTTGATTGAATTTGTCTCAAGTGACATGCCTGCCTTTTCTCTCTTTAGAGTTATCTTGTCCTGATTGTAGCTGTTTAGTGTTCTAATAAAGCCCAGCCGTGGGGCCAGAAGCGTCTGACTTCTGGCTTGGCTGCCTCCAAGACCAGATGTGACAATCTGTCTTATTTGGCCCAGTCCACAGCAGCTCTTGACTAAGGAAGACCAAAGACTTGTCAAAGTTGCTCTGCCTGCAAGGAGCAGAGCTGGTCAATTGTGTGATCATCGAGGTTCTAGTTGCCTGCCTGGCAGGGGTGTCTGCTGCCTTCAGTGCTCAATAATACATGCTTGTGTGGAGGCTCTTATGCACATATTGATTTTGAGCTTTAGGTTTTCTTCCAGGAAATCTGTATTTGGCTTTATAACTTCCTGGGAAGGAAGGCCAGTTGTGTTAGGTTGAACAATGTACAAGAAAGGAATGTCCGAGATAATGAACCTGTTCTTTTAAGTTCATCTAACTGGCCCCCAGTTGCTCTCCACTCAAAGGTGACTTTTCTCTTCAGCCTGAGCACTTGTGACCCTGAAAGATAGGTGTCTTTTTAGTGCAGCAGAGCTAAATTCATCTGCATGGAACAAGTATTAGAGGAGAAGGAAGACTTCAATGGATATAACTACTTTTCAGCATCCCAGCAGTAACACCTCCTTGAATGGAGACTCTTGTTAGCAAACAGTGTTCTCTGCCATATCTTGATGTTTGCAAGGAGTGAGACCTGGTAGAGGTCCCAAGGGCAAAGCAGGTTGAGGAAAACACTGTCAGTATCACAGGATCTCTGCCCCTTCTGAGGCTCTGTTGTTTTTTTGAAACTGTTTGGATGTTGGTTGCACAATGTTCTGGTGTCTCTTGTGTGTATGAGTCAAAGCAGTTAAATGGTGTTTTGCATCTCAGTATTGAAAATCTGTTTTTTCACACATTCACACCTGAAGCCTCCTGCAGAAACAATCAGTCCAACAACCAGCCCAAAATTCCTCCCAGGAAAGCAAGTTTGGCCAGAGAGAGAGTAGAACACTGGATAATTCTTTTGCAGAATTCAGAAAAAATAGTTTTGCCACAGACTTAAGTCTTTTATTGCATTCAGTTTCATTTTGCCTTCCTTACCTGGGTAGGTGAGAGGGAAATATTTCACAGCAGTAGCAAAAGGGAGTAAGTCTGAAGAGAAATAAATCATCTCCATCTGCAGTTGCTATGTGCCAGGCAATTGGCCAGTGCCACCTAGACAAACACTGGTGTCCATCTGGTGTAGGTGCAGCCGAGCATGGGCCCAACCTAGCAGGTGTCCAGGTGCCAGGTACTTTTGGGTGGTATCACATGCTGAATGTTTCCCAGAAGAGAGTGTCTCTGCATAAACATGCTGGATAAACATCATCATTCTCTGTGTCCAGCACCATCCTGTCAAGCATAAGGTGCAGATGCAGGATCCAAGAGGAATTCCAAATTAATTCTTTCCCCTCTTCTCTTGCTTCTCTCCTTTCCACCTGTGGTTTGTGAGCAAGCCAAGGCAAACAGACTTGGCCAGAACCAAGGAGTGTCAGACTGGCCCTGTTCTGCCTGTCGTGCTGCCAGCATCCCCTTACTGCAGACCTGCACCTAACTCTGACTCCTCATGGACTTGCTGGACTCAGGACAAGGGTTGCTGTTACCTTTGCTGAGGCAGAATCATAATCCAAACCAGCCAGTCTGGACTTAGGGGAAGAGGGATGTGAAGTAACCGGCTCCTGTACTCCAGGATCTTGTAGAAATATGTAAGGAATAATTGGGACTGGGTAACTCTTGTGGTCCCTGCAGAAACAGCATTTCCCATCACCCTACCTGAGCCCTCAGGAAGCTCCCCAGCAGTCAAGGGGGAGAGAGTCAAAGATAGTAAAGGCTCAGGAATGGTGGCTCACTAGCATGGGGTAGATTAGGTGTCCAGGAGAGGCAGTCACTACTGGCTGTCACTGGTAGAAGCACATGGTTTGGAAATAGAGCTCTGGCCATCCTTCACATTGGAAAACCTCTCCTTCTGTCTGTCTGTCTTCCTCTAAATCCAACCTTCAGTTTAGATCTGGGGCACTACTCTGTGCTGCTTGAAACCTGGACTGTTTGGAGCATTCAGGAAACTGAAACTAAGGCTATAGGTAAATGTTTGCCACATGTGGATTCAGCTGAAAAATGCTTTAGCTTGCTTCGGTGGAAAAACCACAAAGTTGTTTGATTGCTTCTGCTGTATATCTGTTACAAGAAGTTCTTGATTCTTCCCCCCTTGGCTGCTGGGGAGTTTCCTGAGGACTCAAGTAAGAAGACAGGAAAGATTATTTCTGCAGGAAGTATTTCACGAGGAAAAAAACCCAGACCCTAAAGTGGGATTATGAATCAGTGTTCTTCTGGGCCCTTGCACAGTTTGGACCCAGATTTGAGAGACAGATCTCTCTTGAAGGAGGGCCTGGCAATCTGAAAAAGCCCTAAACTCTTTTTTCAAGTCACAGGACAGTTGTGATTTTTCTGCAGCAGCATGGAACAGCCATCCTTTACCAGATGCAGTGGTTCTTTGCACAGTAGCCATCCAGCTGAAGCACAGAGCAATGATGATACAACCTGTGCAGTCAGTTCTGCACCTGGGTTTTGGAGGCTCGAGGGGCTTGTTTGTGTTTTTGTTGAAGGAAACAGAGGTGACCTTAGTGTTGTCCAGATTCTCCAGCTCCCATCTGCTGCCCTGGCTGCCATCATGCTGGGCTCTCGCAGCACCGGCTTTTGTCATCTTTCCAGGTTGAAAGCAATCTGTGCATGCTTGACTGCCTCTCCTTTGGAGCCCAGGCCACCGTGGTGGTACTATAAGGGAGGGCACTGTGCCACAGCCCTTTTCAACTGACTGGCTGGAGCTCTGTGAGGAGTCCAGCACCACTTTATTTGTGAGAGAAATCTCTCTGGCATTCTGTGTTTAGAGCGGGTTTACTGGAAACAAGCCCTTGATGAAAACCTTCCTTGCACAATACTTTTCCCACCTACAGGCAGTGGTGACTGGCACAGTCCAAAAGCCCTCAACGGACAGCTCTTTTGTAGGTGCCTGGCAAGTAGGCTCCAGAGCTGGAGAGCAAGACTTAGCTCAGTGCTTCTTGAATTGGGGACAGTGCTGTGGGGCTGTGTATCAATGAGTAGGTGATGATCCTGCAAGTTCCCAGTCCTTGGAGCTGCGTTTGTAAGAGTAGTTTTGGAAGGAGCTTGTATTGCAGGGTGTCAGGTGTACAGAGCTCCATTTGCAGACCCGGAGTTTGATGGTTTCTGAGGAAGGAGGTGGTGATGTTGTTTAGTTTCTGCTGAAATCTGGAGGTGCTCCTTCAGCATTGCTCTGGTTTTCAAAATGACTATGCTTGTGGAGAGACAGTGGATATGGAGAAGAGGGTATGGAAATGTTGTGTTTTGTTTTTGACAGTCCTGTATAATTTTGGGAAAGTCTGTGGCTGTTGTTTGATGATGTTCCTGCTTCCCATGCCAGCCAACACTGGCAGTGCAGGTGTATGTCTGCATTCCTGTTGACTCAATCCCCTGTAAGTTCCTGGTGAAGGCTTCAGTCTCTTCTCCTTTAATTGATGTGGTTTGCTCTGTTCTGCTGGAGTCTGTGTTTACAGACTAGATTGTGACTTTGGCCCCAGCATGTTGCTCATGTCTACACAGATGAGCATAGACAAACCTGAGCTTGCCTGTCTATGCAAAGTTGAAGTTGTCTGTGAGCCAGACACCTCTGAGCATGGATTCAGAGCAGAGGCAAATGCATGAGAGGCTCTATCCAGCTGCACTCACAACCCCATTAAAATACTTCTGTAGCTGGTACCTTCTGTACCTTCTGGCTGTGTCCCTGTGGCACATCATGCCTACCCCTGGCAAGCCCTCACTGTGCAACTTCTCTTCATACATTCATTTGCCATTAAACTCCATCCAAGAGTAATCAGGTGTTTGGGGGCTGCAGGCTTCTGGGCTCATGGTAGGTTCATGGGCAGCAGGCACAGGTGCCACATGAACTCTAATCCTCAGGGTAGCTTTCAGAGCTCGGGGCAAAATAAGCATTCTCTCTCAGAGTGGATCCTTACTCCATGGTAAAAAGTGGCATCTAAAGAGCAGAAAACAGCCTTTGGATATAAGATCTTCCAAAGAAGGTGGAAAGCTCAGCTGTAGTTTTAGGTCAGAATGGTTGTTCCAGGGAGATAATTCTGCAGCAGGGCTATTAGTGCAGGCATCAGCTTCAGCCAGGTGGGATCCTAGCTAAAGAAAAACATATTGTGCCATATTGTGGCATATTGACAGTAAGAATATCTTAAATTAGCTAAGCAGACACCAATCCTTACCCCTCTGCCTAGTAACTGTTTTCTGTGTGAGGAAACTGAGACACAAATCCACAGTTCTAGCACTGAGATGGGAGGTGTGTAATGAACCTTGTAGAAGTACCAGCCCTGGCCTGGTGTCTGGCTTTGACTTAATCTTCTGGACTGGGGCCTGGGTGACTTAGCAAGGTCTGCCTGTGGAAGAGGCTAGCTGGTGACAAAAGGGAAGGACCAGCCCCTTGGGCTGGCAAAGAGATGCCCCTGAGAAGCATCCTGCCTCAGAAAATGCTGGTTGTCTGAGACAACTGCTTTGTGGGGAAATGTTGGTTTTGATGAATTTCAGTTGCTGAAAAATATTGGACAAAAATGTTTTGAAAACTGTTTGACCTTTGCTAAATGGCAAAGTTTCAATGTTTTTGAGGTCCAACTGCTGCTTCATTTTGATAGCTAGCATTAATTGAAGGTTAAAAAGAATGTTGGAACCGAAATGAAATTCCTGAAAATGAGTAGAAACAAAATGTTCTCTTCCTCTTTTCCTCCCCCAACATTCTTATTTTTGGGGAAACTGTGAGATTTTTTTTTTTAATTTTTTTAAAAAATTTCTTAGTTTCTCTAAACTAGGATATTTAAAACCTCATAAATTGTTGTGGGAGGGCATCCCATCCGCTATCCACCTTCTCCAATGCAGTTGCTGGTATTAAACTTTGATTTATTTTATGTTGTGATGGAGCTAGGAACATTTTTTCAGACATCCCAAAGGGAGAGCCTCTAGCTCTGCAGAGGGACTGGGGTGCAGCCTGTCCCTGCAGCTCCTGTCTGCCCAGCACCATCTGTTGGGTTCTTGGCAAGTCTTGTATCTCCTCATCTGAAAGGAAAGAGTGTGAGCAGTGTGCTGTGATTTGTGCTGTGGCTAAGTGACAAACACACTGTGTTTGCTAAACTAACACCCTGGGAAAGCATGAAATGATCACTTTAAATGCACCAGGGCTAAAAGGAGCTGGTTGTGTGTACAAGTTGGGAGCTGGGGCTCGTGTCCAAACATACGCAGTGTAAGGTAAATAGGGCTGTGCAGCAGGGGATGTCTTAAAAGCCCCACCAAGCAAATACTGCTCACTGGTCCAGAACTGCAGGCAACAGGAATGTCATCTGGCTAAAGTGGCTGGAGAAAAACCTGTGTGTTGGTGATATTTGCACTTAATGAGACATCTTGGGGTGGAGAGAGCAGGAGGTGCCTAAGGCTGCAAGCTTCATCCTCCTTTACTCTGCACTGGAGTGAAAAATGCACCTTTCCATCTCCTTAAATGGAAAGGATTAATATAAGATGTGTTGCGTAGGGTGTGATGGGAAACAGGCTGTGCTGTCTCCCCCAGCATCCCAAGTCTGTTGCCATGTTTCTGGCTGATATGAAGTGCACTTATAGCTCCTCTTCCAACATTGCTGTCTTTGCCTTGTCCATCAGGTAACAAGTCACATCACCATATGTGAGTGGTGATTCTGACTTCCATGTGTTACTGTACTGTCTCCTTGGTTGGACTATGTTGTTTCTCTTTTCGAGGTGATGTGAAACAGTTTTATTGCATCACTTGGAGTCTTCTCAGAAGAAACAAGTGTTTGGACTTCAATTATCTTCATATCATGTAGGCTTCAGTTTAGATTTTGGCTTTGTGCAAAGGTTGTAGAGTTCATCTTTGCCTTCTAGGAATGTTTGTGAAGTCAAAAAGTACAAAAGCATCCCTTCTGAGTCTACGTAAGCTTTCAGAAAGACTCTAGCATCAGTAAGTGCAGTGAGGTTACAAGTGCCAAAATTGTAAGCTTGATGTATAGTAATGGCAAAATCATCTTCTTGGTGCTAAGGGTGCTCCTAGAGGTCCCCACAAAAAGGCAGGATGAGTGAGTCTGCAAGTTTGGAGACTGATGAATGGCAAAGTCTAATGTTACTATAAACAACAAATGCTGATTTTGGGTTGTTGGCAATATTAATATTTTTATTTTTTGAGTCATTGATCTGTTTCTGAAGTGCTGAAATTTTGAAAAACCCTGTCAAGATGATTTGCCCCCCAGAAAGGCTCCCGTAGGATAGTCAGTAACTGGAGCTGCAGCCTTACCCCATTCTCCTTCAGCAAAGGCCTTTCTTCTTCACTTTCCTGTTGCTGTTAGGGTTGTGATGTAAGCAAACAGTTTTAAGTAGGATGTTTAAAGCCAAAGTGATGGCAAACAACAGAAAAAACCCTCTCAGGCAAATCTGAAGGATTTGTAGGGTGTTTTGATTCACTCAGATGGGTGCAATTATGCTGGGAGAATGAGTGGATACACATAACAAGTCCTGAGATGCAAAACCCCCAAACCTGTAATTTCTAGGAGAGATACAGAGCTAAATTCTCTGTGCTGAATATATTGACTGTATTCAATGCAACAATTCTGATGAATAATTGTGAAACCACTTTTATTTTTTAATTCACCTCATGCTTCTAACATCTCTTTGGTAAACTGCCCCTGGTAATACACTCCTTGCATCTTCATGTGCCTCTCAGTATCAGATTTGCTCTCTAAAATGCCTCTCACAGGTATTCTTAGTTTGGGTGCTCATGTAATGGATGCCTTGACAGCCATTCACTTTGAATGCTCCTTTTGCTGAGCCTTTGCTCCTTCACAGCAGAACCTGGGCAATGCTGTGTTCCACTGGTGCAGTTTTTCAGTGCTTCAAATTCACCTTGAGCTGAGAGGGTGAAACTGTCTCATAGTAGCCTGTGCTCTGCTGAGCAGTTCCTTCCATGAATAAAGTGTTAAGACTTGTGCCAAGAACTTGTAACCCTTTCCCCTTGCTGCTAGTTTTCCCTGATAGCTGACATTGTTTTCATTTCTGCTTTTTGTTCTAAATATGTAAAATGGACTTTTAAAAATTATTATTGTGAGCACTTAACACAAGAGCATGGGACTGGGCTGTCTGAGCAGAAAGATGAAGTTCCCTGGTTTTTTTTGTTTGTTTGTTTTTTGGTTTTTTTTTTTCAGTGTCCTCTTCTCCCTTTCAGTCTCATAAGCCACATATCCAGGATCCATATATTTAAAAAATAAGAAAAAAGTGTAGCCTGATTTTGCCAGAAATTGGACATCTGGATTCCAGCCTGCACCACTAGGGTCTAGCAGACTGCAGTCCATGTTGCAGGGTGCTGCAGTCCATGTTGCAGGGTGCTGCAGTCCATGTTGCAGGGTGCTGCAGTCCATGTTGCAGGGTGCTGCAGTCCATGTTGCAGGGTGCTGCTCTCTGCAGTCATCATGCATGACCAGCTGTAGGGGTCCCATTTAGGCACACAGTGTCTGCCAGCCTGTGGGCTGCCATGTGATCCTCCTGAAGGGTGACCAGCGTGGGCAGTCATGGGGGGTGCTCAGGAAATGTCCCATGCCAAGCCAGCAGGAGATTATTGTGTAGCCCTGCACTGTTCTGCTCTTGGGTGCCCATCAGTTTGTGGTATGTTTTTTGGGTCTAGTTATTGGTTTCAAGCTAACTGGAATTGCTTTTCCTCAATTTTTGTGCCCAGGACCTGACTGTTACTATCAAAAAGGGATAGAAGTTCAGAAATTCAAAGGCTTTGGCTTATAAGGAGCCCTTCAGATCATTTCAAAACTTCTTATGGGGGTTTACAACCATAGCATTTCTGCTTTTATTTTGGATCCAAAGAAGCCCTCAGACTTAAAGATTAAAACCCCACTCACCAATCTACTCTTCTATGAGCTCATCAAGTTCCATCAAAACTACTCAGTTGTACTCATGTTAATTTTGAGCTGCTGCACTAACTGTTCAGAAAATCTTTTCAAGGGCTTCAGCTGGGTGCAAGAGTGAAAGACAGAAGTTTGGAGACTTTGAAGTTTCACAGTTTTTTTGAGAGTGCTCCAGAATCTGAGCTGTGACTCAAAAGGCTGGGTGGGGAGAGTGTGTGTGTAAAGCTGGGCAATCAAGGATCTGTAAGGTAACCTGATTCTTTCAATTTTCAAGTTCCCTAAATATGTTTACACTCAAGAGAAATAGTAGTTTTTCATGAGCACACAGCTCTTGCAACTGTTTTTTGGCTTTTATCAATGCTGGCTTTGTTATTTTCTGCAGATGTCACTGTGTATGAGATTTCCATAGTCAAATAATATCCTGTCTTTTCTGGGACTTTGGAAAGCAACAAGGAAAGCCAAACCAGTCCTGTCCCCTGTCGAGGTTCACTTTGAAGAATGATTGCTTTGTGGTTTCTGTAGGGCCCAACTTCAAGTCTGGAAGCAAATGCAAAGGGAGCAGATTTTGGCCAGCAATTTCACCTGCCAGCAGGGTGGATTTCTTAGGTTTTACTGTTTGAGTGCCCAGAACTCTCCCTGCAAGACACTAATGAAGCAATTAATGGAAAGGGCTTGTAGGTATTCTCATAGGGAATAGGTGGTTTCCTTTGTTATCAAACTTAGCATCTAGAGTTCCCTTATACAGCTGGCCTTCTGGGTCGGCTCATTTAAAGTCTAAAGTACATGGGCTTTGGGTGGTTATCTTTCTTTCTGTTGTAAAATGCATCAGAAGTGTGATCTGTCTAATAAAGTTACTAATTACCACTAGCTAAGTACTGGCAATGCTTCAACTGGCACTTGCCAGGAGCACGACAGCAGTATCTGGTGGAGCAGCAGTTCCCTTTTAATGAAGTGGGGCTTACTAGTTTGGTGGTTTTAAGCAGCTTTCTCTGAAGTACTCTGCAGGATTCAGGAAGAGGAGAAGGCTGCTGCTGCTGTAGCTGTGCATGGATGTCCTCTTGCTTGTCTTGCATTGGGGCCCATGGGCTTTCTGGAGCGATTCAGAAAGATTCACTCTGATGAGCAGTGAGAAGAATCATCTAGGACCATAGACTTTAACAAGATTTTTCCATGTTAGGAAGCTGATGCTGGGTACTCCCACACCTTGGTGCAAAACAGTGCTGCAGTGGTTTGTCACTTCGTTTCAAGGCAAAGCAAGCTACATCTTTGAGGAGAACAGAGCCCGAGGTCGCCGAAGGTGCCAGCTGGATATCAGAGTTGGGAACTGAAGCAGGAATGCACTGCATCTGCACATAGCTTTGCCGGGGCACAGAAGTCCTGCCTGTGCATTGCCTGACAGCTGTTCTGGAGTCTTCTGTGACACCTTGGTGTGTCCCTGAGAGAGAAGTGCACCCTGGTGAGAGGTGATTAGGGAGAGGTGACTTGGCACAGACATAACAGAGTGCATCCTCTGTAATCTTCCCTCCACTCCTGCAAGCTTGGGTTCAAATTTTGTCACCTGGAATCTTGCTTGTCTGTGTCCTTTCTAACCTGGGTTGCAATAGAAAATGGTGAGTTTCCTAAGAAGAAACTGGGCAGGATAAAGGTGTTGTTTACGTTCCCATCTACTGTATTGCCTTTTTTGCTATCCTGACCCCATTCCAGCCCAAATCACACACTTAAGAGCTCTTTGGTCAGGGTATTGATAAAGATAATTTGATAGATTACTTTAAAATCCCAGTGCTTTTAGAAGGAAGATTTTCAATGCATAAAATGTGGCAGTGATGGTTGTGCAAGGGGATGCAAGGGAAGTTCTCTCCCAGATGAACTCCAGTATGAGTAAGAGCAGTTTCAGGGCTCTGGGGGGGTCTGGTACATCTGCCTCCTTCCTGCCCGAATTTGCAGCACAACTCCGGTCTGCTGTTTCACAAGTCTCTGCATGAAGCTGACATCTATACCTTCCCTGCAAGCTCTGGTCGTTGGATTTGCATGTCCTGAGTGAAACCAAGGCTAAGACTGGCACCAGTAGTACTTTCTGAATGGTTTCCAAGGCCTGAAAGCTGTTGTGCTTCGGTGCAGCCTCTGTATCTGGGAGCTGTAGTGGTGGAGGAAGACAGGCAAGAGAAGAAAAAACAAAGGGTGGGAAGCGAGAAAGGTTCATGTGCTGGTGTGGCAGGCAGGCACAGGGTGGGAGAGGGGAGGGAAAGGGTTTGCATATGCAGCTCATTCTTCTGTGCTCTTATCTAGCACCCTGGCAGCAGCCTCAGTGCTGAGACATGGCTCTTTAGAAGCTGGCTCAAAGCTTTCATGAAGGCAGGCGGGAGGAGCAGAGCATTCCTGGTTCTCAGGGGCCCTTTGTCTCTCAAGGCTATCACCTTTCTCTGATGAGACACTTCGTCACCTGCCCCCCGAGCTGGATAAGAGCTTTAGAAGTCCTCTGTTTGATATGCGTCACTGCCTCCGTCACACAACAGAAGACCTTCCCTGGGTTTTGCTTTGCCCTGCTGCAGTTTCACCTACCTGGTATTACAAGGAGAGATGAAAGAGAGTTGAACCACTTGTCTTGAAATAACTGAAGGTTTGGGGAATGTGGTTTCCTAGAGAGCAATTAGCACCTTCAGAAGGCCTTTTTAGGAGTGAAGATGAGTCTGTCCCTCCCGTGCCCAAACTGAGCTTGCTTTCACTTAACCAACTCGCTGATGGTCGCAGCTCTTGTGCTGTGCTCCAGCTGCGCGTTCTGTGGCTGCTGCAGCACTGACTTCGCACCTGTGCTGGGGGCTCGGCCTTGGCAGGCACGGCCAGATACAGAGCCCTCTGGGTTCAGGCACTCCTCTGAGGTCAGGGCATGCTGCCTGCGGGTATCTCCAGAGGCCACACGGTCCCCACGATGGCAAGCGCTGAACGTGTAAAGTATTTGTTGTTTAAGTTCAGGGTTTTGTCACTAATGCCTAGTAAAGGCAAACAGAAACCGAGCAGGGCTTTTAGGAATGTTGTTAAATGGTTGGGGGTGGAGGTGGGGATTTCAGGTTTCTCTGCCAGTGGTAGAAGGCTGCTTAAAATGTTCAAGGGAGTGATGAGCATGTAGCTCATAGTTTGGGAGGAAAGACAAAGGCACACATGGCTCCTGTGAATGGAGTAGGAAGAGCAGTTAGCAGCACAGCACACGAATGTACCAGGTAGGCTGACCTAGGCTGGCAACTCATGAGTCAGGGTGTATGGCCAGCTGGTGTCCTGCTGAAACCAAGGTGCTTGCAGAGTTAATGTTTGTCAGGGCTGTGTGTCAGGTGACCCCTTGCAGTTTAAAAGTCAAGTCATGCGTGGAGTTAACCAAAGGAAGAAGTCATACAAAGGGGTGGGGTGAGGTACCTAGCCAACAGGCAAAGCAAACAGATGACGACTGAGGGTTAAAACAACACTTCAGGTTATAACTAGAAAGGAAGCCTTTCTGAGAAGCTATCTCCAGTCTGTGATTGTCCTGCTATTTCTAAGTGAGGGAATTGTGAGCGTGATGAACCATGCAAGATCAGTAATAAAACACATTCACCTTGGATCTTGCCGTTTCTGCTGTGCAAGCAAACAGTCTTTCACATGGTGGCAAAGAAGGAAAAGCTAATTAAAGAACTGTTATTTAATTGGCCTAGGTTCATCTCTGCCTAATAGTCAATAACAGACAAGCAAGTCTGGAAAGAAAAGATCTAGAGTGATGAAGTGACTTGACCAAGATTAAAATAAACCCAGACTTGAAATCAGCACTTGTAATTCCCAGCAGAAGGAACCTGCCCAGCTGACCAAAATAGCTCTTGCTTGTTGCTGGCAGAGATCCTCAGCTCAGAGCACAATACAAATGGTTTAAACGAAATTACTTCTGTAAAGCTTGCCTTGGTGTTTATACACCTGCATGAGCACTGGTAGCTTAAACAGAAGTAAACCAAACTGAGGGCGAATTCATTTCTACAAGTTTCTCTTCAGCTCTTCTCTTTTGGGAAGCTCAGTCTCTGACAGATACAGGCCTCGCACAGTGTGGTTTTAGGGTCAGGCTTTATAGATGCTAAATGTGCAACAGGGATGTCATTCCTGAGCAGTGTCTGTAGAACAGAGGCAGGGTAAAAATGTATGGTTAGTGCTTTAATAGTAACTCTCTGTGTGAGTGAACTGAAGAACTTAACTCTTTTCAAGGGATGGTACTGGCAAGACAAGGAGGTGTCAGCAATGCTGCTGGCAATTCCCCCTGTCCCTTGGAAGATGCCTCCTACTCAAAACTAGGGAAACTTGAGAGGCACAACTTGGGGCGAAACCAGGCTTCAAGTGCTGATGAGAAACACAGTTCAGTGTCATGTCCTGGGGTCTTCTGGTTTGCTAAGAAAGAATAGTGATGACCCTGGGGGTGCCAGCATGTTGAACAACCTGAGGATTTTTGACTTTTGCTCTCTCTTGTGACGTTGCAGTTGATATCCATGTCATCTGAAGTCCAGCATGGTGCAAACCATACCAGCCAAGCACTGACTGGTATTGTCTACAGCTTAGCTAAATATGCCCACTGTAACTGTCTAGGCAGCTCCAGCAGCCTGTGTTAGCAAAGATGTTCTTTGGGCCAAGGTGAGACTGGCTTCTTGTCTGCATCCAACAAGGACACCTGTGATTGACTGATACCTGACATAGTGTCCTGGATACCCACTTGTCACCCAAACTTCTCTTCCATGTGGGTGTGGTATCTCCAGAGCAGACTCTGCTTTCCTATGGAGGAGGTTTCTGGGTCAGTAGCTCTTGCATGGCTGGTTCTGAGGGTGTGTTTACCACACACTTCCTAGGCTGACAGCTCCTGTGACAAACTTTTGTCTGAGATTTAAGAGACAAAGTCACAGTGTTTGTTACAAATGGTTGACCCTGTCCAATTCAGTCCATATCATTTCCTAGTCTGACATGGTCAAGTTATCAAATCAGTGGTTTTAGAGGCTGGATTCATTTTATTTGTGACTAGGCAGTCCCAGAGACGCAAGCTGCCAAGTATCTGTCAATAATCAACCAGAGGATATCTTATCTTTTTTTTGTTTTTTTCCTTGACTAAACACATTGTGAGGGCTAACACACCATGAATAACAGATAGTCATAAAAAAAACACATCCCCTGTAAATCTGTCCCAGCTGTTAGAAGGCTGAATTTATGACAGCAATATATAATTGACTGTTTTCAAGAAGAGAGTTACAAAAACTCTGTGTTAGAAGTTGTGTATCTAGCAAGAGATCTGTTTTCTGGCCTATAAGAGTCCATCTGGAAATGGAGAAATGTGGGAGGTGATGTGGACAGAAATGTAAGGGTTCTTTTTTGTTTTAACCCACAGCTGTGCTGTTGTGTTAACTGTCTAACCTGAGACAACCAACAGGAAATGGATTTGCAATCTCCCTGTTTTATGCAGTGTCTCTCTGGTAAAAGCAATGCTTGAGAAGTCTGTTTCTGCTCTTGCTAACCTCCATCTGTTGCTCTTTAAGTGTTGTTTGTTTAAGTATATATCATGGAATGCAGATAACTGATTTGCTGTAGTGGCTGAGATGTTAGTTGTTGTACCTCTTTCTGTATATCTACTCTTGTGTTAAGGAAACTTGAATTCCTGTTAATTTCTGCTTGAATTTGGACTTGAGTTCAGCCTTCTGTTTGTCTGTGTGGTGTTAGGCCTCATTCTGTTGACTGCTAGAGCTCTTGGGTTTCAGCTATTTTCCTTCTTTTCCAGAGTTTCACATTCTGCCTGTTTCAGGGGCCTGGCAAACCACTTGTCAGCACTTTTCTAGCCTTCAGTAAAAATAATATTTTGAATAAATGAAGAGAAAACAGGCTTTCATTTTGTGTTTTGGTATGTGAGAGTATGGGATTCATTTTTGAAGTGACCTTCTGTGCAGCAGTGATATCTGCTCTTTTTTCCATGGCAAGGTGGCTCCACTAGCTATGGCTCTGAGAACAAATGAATACCACAAGGGTCCTGCTGAAAGACTGAGCATCAGAAATTGTCTCATTAAAAAGAAGTTTGCATGAAAAAATGATCCTGTGGCATCACATTCAATGCATGTTAAGATTTTTAGGCTGACAAATGTTTCTTCAGGTTGCTAACAATCTTTGGAGCCAGGTGTCTGAAATGCCTCTTCAGGGCTCAGTGGAATCCAGCATTATGGGAAGTCATTGAGGTGATTTTTGCATCCAAGCAACATTATTGATACAAATAATGTGCAAGTTCAGGTAAGGGCAATCAAATTGTATGCCTCAGGTTGTAAGATGATATCTACAGGGTTTGGGAAAGTGAGCTCCACAGTGTTTGCTACCGGGGTTGGTGGGCAGCCAGGCTTTGCCATTGATTCGCCTGTCAGACTATGAGGGAAGAAAAGTTCCATTCAGCATTAATAACAGTAATGAAATCCATTGCTCAGCTGTTTTCTTTTGCTTTCTTAAAAGCATTGTGTCTTGAGGATGGCTCAGAGCAGCAGGTTATAGAATGCAATCTGTTCTTTGAGCTTTCTGCTCTTAGCCCTCCAGTGTTTTTAAAGTCTCTTGGGATGGGTTAGGCATCCCAGAAGAGCAATTTCTGTGGGCACACAAGGCTTTTCCATCTTTGACTCAGGCTCGTGGTTTTATGGGAGAAGATTTTTCCTGCCAGAGTGCTCTGGCCAGTATGGTATTTGACTAACAATGAAGATATATTAAAACCATGCCCTGGAGAAATGACTGCTGAAACAAACTGTCAGGCCAGTGTAAGACTTCCTGTTGTCTGAGGGGATCTGGGCAAAATCTACAACCACCAAATAGCAGATTTATACCCAGTGCTGTTACAGCTGCAGTAAATCTCATGTCAGCTGTAACATGCCAAAGGCAAAGCTTTACAGGCATGTTGCAAAAATGGCTTTGAATGTGGTAGGGCAGGCAGCCTTCACCAGTCCCAGGCAAACATTAGGAACTGTGGAAACACTTGGAAGTCAAAAAGAATCTGATAAAGTAGCACTAAAGTATTTTATTGGGATGGGCTGCAGAAGGGAGATGGGTTTCTTACCAGATTTACCTCTGGTGCTCCTGTTTGATTTGGTGTTTGTTTGTTTGTTGGGATTTTTTTTGGCTGTTGCTTTTTGCTTGTTTGTTTTCCCCTTCCAAATGCATTCTGAATGTTCTGCTTAAGTTTTCAAACAGAAGTAAAGCTTCAGCTTCAGGCTGTAGGTAAAAAAATGGCCATTCCTCCCTTATCCATCTCTAACAGCTTACTTGTGGTTAACTAGAGTATGTTGCAGTGCTGCAGGCTTCTGCACCTCAGGCTTCCAGGTGTATTTTACTTGAATATGCAGACCTGGGGCTTTTTAGTCTGGTGAAGATAAGACTTAGAAGGGATCTAATAAATGTTTATAAATATCTGAGGGCTGAGTGCCAAGAGGGATGGGACAGGCTCTTCTCAGCTGTGCTCTGTGATAAGACGAGGGGCTATGGATATAAACTGCAGCACAGGAAGTTCCACCTCAACATGAGAAGGAACTTCTTCAAGAGTCACAAAGCACTGGCACAGGTTCCCCAGAGAGGTCGTGGAGTCTCCTTCTCTGGAGACTTTCAAGACCCATCTGGATGTGTTCCTGTGTGATCTGCACTAGATTATGGTCCTGCTCTGGCAGGGGGCTTGGACTCAATGATTTGTGGAGGTCCATTCCAACCTCTCCAGTGCAGGCTGTTAGAAGCAATTTGATTTCAAGGGAAGAACCCCACACGTCCCCTCATGCAGGAAAGCTACAAGTGCCATGAGGTTTGAGTCTCTTGGCTTGATGATGTTTTATTGCTGGATTCATGACTCACTAGTTCTTATCAAACCAATTTCCAGTAATAAACAGCAGGAAGGGGGAAAAAAAAAGTGTGTCATGTTGATAATAGGATAAGTGAAGGGACCGATGACCCTCGGCTGACAGGAGCGGGTGAGCCAACCCTATTGCAAAAGAGATGGCTCATCCTGTTACGTAGCATCCCACTACCAGGAACTCAGGGCAGAAGGCAGATGAGAGAAAGCGTAAAAGGAAGATAAAAGGATGAGTGGCTCTGGGCCTTGAGTCAGGTAGGCATGTGGACCGCTCCCACTTCACCACAGGCCACCTGGCACAGGCAGATCCGAAAGCAGGAGGAGGGACATGTCTCACACCCAACCTGCTATGTGTGGGCTGTGGATCTGAGCGTGTGTGCTCCTCACAGCTGTGCTGCAGCCTGGTCTCTTTGGTTCTCCTCAGTGGCCTGGGCTACCAAACACACCCACAACCTGCTATCTGTCTTCCTGATAAGAAAGGGCAGTAGATTAGCACCAAGGCTGGGTGTGATGACAGGGCTATTTCTGTGCATCTTCAGCATATTTCTGTGAGTCTTCAGCCCTCCCTTAGGAGAGAAGACTTTGGTCTGTACTCAAGTACAAGAGTTTGGATTGTAGCATGTGAAGTGCTTGCCACTGCCTTGCAATTTTGGGGCCAAGACAGTAGTGCAGCCGTTGCATGGTCATTTGCATAGTGAGCTGAAGCCTTTAGAAAGCATCCAGTGAAAGTAAATGTGAAACTGAACTCTGACTTCATGAGTTCAGCAGCCTAAGGCTGAGCTGTAGATGTGGAAGAGCAGGAACACAAAATTGGTAAAACAATACAGCTGCCTGGGTTTGGGCTGTAGGGTAGATTCTCGGGTTGTGGTTAGAAACCCTATCTCCAGTTGGGTTTTTCTTGTCCTCTGTTCTTTATGATGCCTGTTTCAAGTCTCTGCTGGAATGTCGCAGAATCAAAGAATGCCAGGTTGGAAGGGACCTCAGCGATCTTCTATGTCCTTGCCTGAAAAGATAAAACAGCCAGCCTGGATGGTGTCTTCACCTCCAAGTGGCTCATGTAAACTGGTTTCTCCATGTAAAGCCTTTGCCAACAGTTCACAGGTCCAGGGCAGCTCTTGAAGCTGGGCTCTGCTCCCTGTCACACTCAGAGTTCCACGTAGTCACTTGCTTTTCTCGTCCCCCTGCATGACATGCTATCACAAGACATCTTATCAAAGTTAGCACTGCCTTGAAGAGAGCTAATTGATGTGATAAGGCCTTATTACTCATTTCTCAATCTGTACCAGCACTTCTTGCTCAAAAATATGATTACAGTAATCAAAAACCTGGAGGACAGTCACCTTGGATAGTGTTATACTCCCGAAAATGGGGTACGTGACATAAATCTTTATCAGGATGTCGTTTGACAGGGAACAAAGCTATTGTACTTCTACCAGCATATACTGAGTATTTAATGTTTTTATTATGTGGAGTTTATTATTTTAATGAATCACCATGATTATGCAGCTGCACTGCTCAGCAATAAAGAAAGGGACATTGCCTGGCTAGGTCCATTGGCCCTGAGTGAAGTCTCAGTGGTGGCTGAAACTGAGCTGGTAAAGCAGCTCTGCTGTTGCTGTCTAGTACAGAAAGGACTGGGCTTAATGGGAAAAGCTGGCAGGTTGTCCTGACAATAGCAAGTCTCAGAACCTTAATTGTAGCTGGTTTATTTTTATGAACAAGCCAGATCTCTCTAGTTCCCCTTTAAAAACAAGTGGTTTAATTAGGCTGTCTATTTATGGTGAGATGTGTATCTAAAGTGAAGGGCATTTCTTCATCATCTTCCACTTTGCTAATGAAAAACACAGCTACAATAAATTGCCTGCCTTGGGAGAAGTGTTCTATCTCCGTAGATTTTTTGGCTTGATATGGATGAAGTCCTTAAACCTGACTTGACTTGACCTTGTGCAGTTAATTTTTCCCACCTACACAACATCTTGGATAAGGCTGGGACAAAAGAAGGGGGGAAATGTACTATTTCTCAGTTGCTGTGAACTGGAATTCATCTTTAAAAGGCGACACATTTAATGGCTGTTTGGTCCATGGTAGCAAGCAATGCATTTGAGGGCATATTAACCTGGCACAGATGTGTTTGTCAGCTGCTGTGGATTTGGGGTTTTCAGCAGTGGAGCAGATGACCTGGTGTGGTAATCACTGGAGCTTTTCAAGGAACAGATTAGAGAGACTGGAAACACACAGCTATGATTGATCAAGCCTGAGGCAAGGAAGAGGATAGCACTGAGTTTGAGAGCCATTCCTATACTCTTGTTCCAGGGATCTGGCTTGGCATGCTGTTGGCCAGATCTGAGACAGGCAGCCAGTGACATGACTACCATCAGCGTCATGGCTCTCAAGTGAATTGGAGAGAAAACAGAATTATATTTGGAAAGAGAAATGCAGAAAGAAATTACAAAGCAGATACAAAATCCGTAGCGACCTCCTTGAATTTCCCCCAAGCCAAAACTAAATCTATAATCCCCAGTGCTCCAATCCTCCTCCCCCACCCACCAATGTCTCTAAACAAAAGCCTCTGGAGGCTGCAAAAACAGTCCTACTCCTTACACCTTTGTCCTGATAAAGTAGCTCCTGCCTGACACAGGACTGGAGGGGGAGGAAAGGAGGGAGAGTTAGCCTGACCACTAGTTATAGAGATAGCAGAATTATGGGATTGAATAACAATCTTCTAGTCTTTAGAGGATTTTTGACCCTATAGTTCCCAATCTGGGACAATCAGCTAGTTTTACATGTGAGGATGCTAAGAGAAGGTAGGAATTCTGACAGGCTGAGTGTGCCTGTGATGGCACACTGGAACTTGCTTCTCTTTACCCCTTCATTCATGAGTAAGGAGCCAAAGGAGCTTTCTAAGGAACTTCCCAGCCACTGTGGTCTTGCAGGCTGTACTTTGAGTCTCGTCTCTAGTCCACTCTTGTCTCCTTCCAAAAAAGGGAGTCGTGGCTATATTGAGCCAGGCGAGAGACCCATCTAGTGCTTTACTGGCTCTTGACCTTGGCTGCAGTGTATAAATCAAGTGTGTGGTGACATTTCCTTCTGGAATGTCCTCTCCTCTCCAGTAGATGTGTCCTGTGCTTAATAGCTTCCAATGGGCTTTTCTGAGAATTCGTCAAATTGTTTTCTGAACCCTTGGTAAGCTTTTGGTATTGTTGGCATCTGCTGGCAATTAGCAGTTTTATAGGTTGTGGTTGAAACCATCTGTGATACTTTTTTGTCCCAATACTGGGTCCTATTCTGAAAGCTTTACTCGGCCTTGTCTTCTAGCAAAGCCTGTGCTCTTGAATCTCCTTGTAAGCAGGTCTCCTTCTGTGCTAGAAAAAGGTGAAGCCCACAATGTCAGTTAAGAGAATGGTGTGTTTGAAAGCAGAGGTATGAGTTAGTGGCACAAGAACATTCAGATAAGGTTTTGCCAGGTGCAGGCATATTGCAGAGGTTTTGTAAGTCACTGTTGTATTTCACCAGCTCTGTTTACTTAAATGTACAAGTTCTCATATGCAAAATAAGTTTCAAAGGCCTCCTTATCTGATCAGTGGCTGAAAGAGAGGTCTCTCTGATAGGGCTTTTGCACTGAAGCAGATGTAGGGTGTAAGTAATGGCACCCTCATGACCACCTCAGAAAGGTTGTAACGATGTGTTTGTTCCTGGTCTGTCCTGGCTTCCCAAAAATCTTGTTAAGAGGCTGGATTATTCTGACTTTGGATTTTTCTTTCCTTCTCTCTTTTAAGGAGGAAGTTCCCAGGGTAGTACCTTCTCAGATGTTCAGCAGATACTGTGATCAGAACTGGGCCACCCAGACAATAGGGCATCTTCAACCTGAAAGGGTAGGGAAATATGTCCATTTTAGCAGTCTGGGAGCCTTTGCCCTGGCTCTGTGGCTGGGTTCTACACAGTTCAGCTTGCTGCCTGGAATGGGGGTCTGCAAGCAGGTGGTTTTCCCTTTCAAGTAAAGGGGATGCAATCATCCTTACCGGGCAAGATGCTGAGAGATGAACGTTGTATCTGTACACAGCTGCCCTAGAAAATAACACAACCTACTATTATTAATAATAATTTCTAAACGAGGGAAATGGCAGATGGTTTTAAAGCCCCAGTTCAGAATTATGTACAAAAATTACAGAAGTGCTTAAATGTTTTAGACTTCCAAGTTCTGTTTTCGAGCACTGCTTAGGGCTCCTCTGTGCCTGATTACACTTTGCCTTTAGGGAGCTAAATGCTTCAGGCAAACACAATTTTCTTGCTTCACCCTGCTGCTTCTGCAAAATCACACTCTCAGTCTCCACTGGGCCAGGCTGGAGTCTGTCCCACGAAGGAAATCAGAAAGAAGCTGGGGTCCTTGAGCTTGGTCCAAGTCTGACCAATGTGTCTTTTATTTCCTGAGCAACAAATAGGTACCTATCAGTGTCCCTTTAAAGTAACCCAGCAAGTCCTGACTCTTGCCTACGCAGTACTCACAGGGACAAAAGGACATTTCATGATTGTTTGTCCAGATAAACAAGTGTCAAGCCTGCTCTGTGAATTAGTTGTGGTGACTTAAGTTAGCCTTCATTAGCAGCAGAAGAACACTTGTTATTTGATCTCTCAGAAGAATGCCCGGGCTGCTCCTTTGCTCACTTGGTTAAGTAACATTATGTGATAAGATTTTCCTTGTGTCACATATTAATTTATATTACCTAAAGGAACAGATCTTTTGGTTTAAAAAAAGAAGTAAGTATCAAGGTAGCTTCCTAAATCTCGGTGGAGGTTGGTCAGTTTAAACCAGCTCTAGTCCTGAAGCTGGAAGTGACTGCAGCTTCAGACAGGGTTACTTATGCTCCAGTCAGAGATGGTGATATGTATGGTAAGTGATTTGAAGCTGAATAAGGTAATGTCAGATACTTCCAGGTATAAGAAAAATGAAAGAAGGGAGGTTAGCTCTACTTTAAGATGCTGATTAATTATGGAAGAGTCACAGCTCTCTCTCAAAACTAAAGAAAAAATGAAGTTTGTCTTGAGTAATCCATATTTGCAGTGTATCAAGACACTGATGCTGAATGGATGGCTACAAAGATCCCAAACCAAAACCCAAGGTTCTGGCAGCCTTCCTTTTATCTTCAGTGAGGAAATAGCAGCTTGTTCACAGCCTGTGAGCTATAGTCATTTGAGGGTTGTTTGTAGAACACTGAATGAGAAAAATAAGGACATTTGAGTAGGTTTTTCACCAGGAAGATATCTGAGCTATCACCTTTGCTAGTAAATCCTTGCAGTATATAAATTGAAGTGACTGCCTTAGCCCAGTGTCCTAGCTTAAACATAACTGCTNTTCTATGATTCCACGATTCTATAAAGGTATCGAGACTTTTGTGAATGAATGGAAAATAAAACTGCAGTCTTCCTAGAGGCCTCAGTCCTTTAAACATTCACCATCTTTTTCATTGTGTCAGTGAGGCTGCATAAGTGAGAAAATTCTTGCTGGGTAGTGTATTACATCGATGCAAACAGTTGTATTAGCTTTGAGATGCTTAAGATCAAGCTCCATGTTGAAAGAAAAGGTCCATAATTGTTACAGATACAGTTCATGCTTCTGCAAAAGGTCAGTCTTGTCTTGCCTGTTGAGGAAATCTCCAAGTCTAGGAGCACGGTCAGTCCAAATGGATTCTCCCTGCCTGCTGGAGATAATTCCTTGTTGGCCAACATAGCACCACTGCCTGCTCTGATCCAGCTGGTGAATCGACAGTTATGTAGTGCAGGTCTTGCTCTGCATAGTAACCCCAAACTGTCATGGAGCACTTTCTGTTCATAGATCTTCAACTGTTTTGCAGAAGTACATTTCATTGTTTTACCTATACATAAGAAACAGCTTTCATTGTAAGAGTTTACCTTTGGAAAATGGAGCCCAAAGGGAAAATCAACTTCAATTTACAGATGCAGATTTCAGCATGGGATAACTGACCTGCTCCAACCACACAGGTGACATCTGGCCCTGTTCCAGAGCCACTACTTGCAGACTTGCTCCAGCCTTCAGTCTCTTTGCCCCTCCTGCCCTTTCTCCTCTCCCATTGCAGCACTGTAGTAACATGCTCTTGGAGCAGGTCCATCAGCTAGGGAGAGGCTCACAGTTTGCTGTACCAGAGCCTCTGCCAAGTGGCTCCATTAAGAATTGCTTTCATGATTACAGTGCTTATGCAAGTGGGGAGCAGGCTTTTGGGAGGATGTTTATATTGCACAGATCCTTTATCTGGCTTGGCTATCTCCTCATTACCTGCATCGAAGAATTGCCTTCCTTAGTGGCCAATAAAACTAAATTGCTAAATCCAGCTTTGTGTAACCCTATTTACCTTTTGTACCAGATTAACCTTTATCATATTTGCAAGTGGGTTGGGAAAGTAACATAAACAGAGAGGTAGGTGGTGGAGGCACACAGGTGACTGAGAGAGCCAGCAGTGCCCTGTTTGGCAAGGGCCCACAGATAAGCAGAGGCTTGTGCCAGGCAGGGAGTTGCAGAGAAGCTATTGCTGAGCTTGTGCTGATCAACATGATAGTCGTAGGAGTCTTCCACGCCTTCCCTGGATTAGCAGAAATGGCAAGGATTAAGATAAACAGTGAGGGGGCCACACACTGCAGACGTTATTGGTGGGAGAGGAGTGCTTAGGGCTGCCATCGGTGAGCAACTGCCCTAGATGACTTGGCAGTTGTGTTGGTGCCAGCCTAATGCTAGCAGACTCTTCCTGAAACATGCCCAAAGTACTGTCACCATGTGGCCGTGCTCAGCCCACACGTGGGGAATATCCCAGGGTGTTAGGTTGCCCAGGGAGGTTCTGGATGCTCCCTCCCTGGAGATGTTGAAGGCCAGGTTCGATGAGGCCTTGAGTGACCTGTTCTAGTGGGAGGTGTCCCTGCCTGTGGCGGGGGGCTGGAACTGGATGAGTTTTGAGGTCCCTTCCAACCTTACTGTTCTATAACTCTATGATTCTGTGCCAAGATTCTTAGGAGATCTGCAAGCTGTGAATGGACTTCAGGTGGCAGGGATATTGGCTACCAGCTGAGGAAGATGTGGCAAGGGCCCAGGGGACTGGTGGAATGATGTTGTGGCCCCTGTTTTTGCTAGTGTGTCCTGGCTACTAGGAACTGGAATGTTTCTAAAAGTTTAAGGGAGGGGAGCTTCCATTTCTCTCAGAGCGTGCTCTGTGGGGCTCCCCTGCAGCTGGTCTGGTCTCTTGGTTATGCAGCACAATGGGAGCTGGACCAGTCCCTTTCTCCAGGAGAAAAAAAACAGAAAGTAAAAAAAATTGCCTTGGAAATGTTTACCATTGAACAAAATGAATGTTGCCTGGACAAACAGCCCCTTCCTCTCCCCCCCTACCCCCCCCCCGGCCAAGAATGTGTTCTTATGTCTTTTGCCTGCTGTCTACAGAATTCCACAACAGTTACAGCTCTAGCAAAGGTTTCTAGGCTAGATCAGTCTTACCAGTGGATCTCATATACAGTTTGAAGTTTGGATGATGTTGAGATCTTGCTTCTAGATGTGTTTCCTAGAAAGTGTGGCTGTCCAGTTTGCAGACTGTAAGTGTTTCATCACAGAAAATGCAAGCTCAGTGGAAATTTTACTGTCCTGGACTTTGCAACTCTTTCAGAGCAAGCAGCAGCCAAGCAGATAATCCCATTTTCTCATACCTGTGACTTTGCTCTTTCTGTCCTGACACGAATTTGATCATGATGTCTCTGTGTGTGCAGTGACTCCTTTCAGATGCCTCTGAGGACAGGCATTGGGAAAGTATTGAAGAGCAGAATAATAATGGTAGTGACCCTCAGCCATCGATGAACAGAGAAGGCCCACAGCAGCAGGGAATGGTTAATAGCTCCAGAGACAGAATATTGACAGGATGAGGCCTAGATCTTGGTTTGATTGGGGAAATGGTAAAATCATTTATAAGAGGCAAGGCTCAGTTCTGAACCTGGGCTGGCAAAGCTCCTCTTAACTGTATGAATTCAAGGAGTTGATGATCCTCCCTCCCTTTTCCTTCACTTTTGCCTAATAATAATCAACCCTCTGAAGCCAGAGGACGACTCCTGTTGAATGTAGCGGACCAGTCGTGTAGGCTGGATTTGCAGCAGCTTCTTTCACCCTTATTCTCTTCAATATTTGGAATAAGCTCTTTTGCCAGTTTCCCAGGATGCGAGGGCTTGATAGAACTGAGAGCAGCCCAGGCTTGGCCGTGAGTCATGCAGCGTGTGGAGCCCTTGCCCGGTCAGCCTGGGTTCTCCACGCGCTCTCGAGCAGGTTGTGCTGCGCCGCCGGAGCAGATGAGTAAGTTGCCTGCGGAGTTGTGCCGTGCCCATCTGTCATGAGCACGTCTCCCTTTCCTCCGTGCTGAATGACCTCTCTGCAAATCTGGACAGGCCTTTTTGGCCTGGCACTAGCTCTGCGTGGACGTTTGGGACAGATGCTGGGCAAGGACTCTTCCTTGCTGCTTTCCAAGATTGCAGCCATGATGATGACAGGCCATAAAACACAGATGGCAGAGGAGTTATGCCAAAATTCAAATAGACTCTCACCTTACTCTTGTTTATGCTTCTCGACTGCTTCCTTCACCTGCTGACTCAGTAGTCTCAGGTGCATCCTGAAACAGACAATGTTTCTGGTCTGAGACTGCCACAGATCTAAAGGTTCTGCATCTGTCCAGGCTTGACGTCCCACTGGCACCGCCATTACCGTGTGGCTTAAATGACACTGACACTGCAGAACTGTTGCTGCCACTCTGCAGGAACTCTCCTGGAGTTCACTGTAAATGACTACAAGGAATGAACAGTTTGGAATTGTATCTCTGCTCCTACTTAGGTGGTATCTATATTCAACTCACATGCCTATGAAGTCAATAGGCAAAACTCTTGCTATTGTCTCAGGCAGCAGGATTTGTGAGGGAAAAGGCTGTGAATGTATGATCCATTTTCAGATCTTTCTTCAGACAGTCTTCCCAGATGGCCCATCCTGGTGCAGGCATCCATAGAGAGATTAGGAGGAGCTGATGATACCATGCATAGGTGGTTCTTTAAAGGAACAACAGGCAAATAAGAGGAGCTCTGTCAACAGTGTAAGAGAGAAGGATGTGGAAAGTGGAGTTTGTATCATCTCTTTTTGAGTAGCTGAGAACAGGACAGGATGCTCTGAAATCCCTATATTAAGTTTATAATTTTTCTCCACTTTTTCTTTACTTTCCAAGCTGGTGGTATCTTCATCCTAATTGGTCTACAGCAGAGGAATGGAAGTTGTCCTGAACCTTCACTTCCCTTTTCTTACAGTCTACCAATCTTTCCTCTTCTGTCACACAGAGATAAATATCAGTTTCAGAATTAAAGACCATGCCAGGACTAGACTTTCTAGTTTGTCTTAACAATTTCACACAGTTTATTTCATATGATGAAATTAATAAACATCTCTCATCTCTCTGTGGCATGTGTAGGAAACAAAGGCATTTGGACAGTCACAGCTGTGCTGTGCTCCCCTCAGCTTGGGGAGCATCTTACTGAGCCTGCCTTCTCCTAATAAAGTACAACTCTACAACTACCTGAAAGGAGGTTGTAGCCAGGTGAGCATTTGTCTATTCTCCCAGGGATCCAGTGACAGAACAAGAGGACGCAGCCTCAAGCTGCACAAGGGCAAGTTTAGGCTGGGTGTTAGGAAGAAGTTCTTCACAGAAGGAGTGATTGGACATTGGAATGGACTGCCCAGGGAGGAAGTGGAATCACTTGCCCTGGAGGTGTTTAAAAGGAGACTGGATGAGGCACTTAGTGCCATGGTTTAGTTAATTATAAGGTGTTGGGTGATAGGTTGGACTGAATGCATCTCGAAGGTCTTTTCCATCCTGATTAATTCTGTGATTCTGTACTCTGCTGTAGACCAGAGACCTGACAGGCTCAGGAAAGTCTGTTTAACTCCATCTCCTAGATCACTGTTCTGTGATTAAAAACTTCCACAACTTATCCATTTAAAGTAGCAGACCAGCAAAAGTTTTGGCAGGTTGAACTTGATTTGGAGAGAGAGGGAGAGCTCTGCTTCTCACTAGAGACATACTGTAGCTTTTAGTACTTCCCCAGGTTTTTTGTTCTCCTCCAAATTTTGCCAGCAGCTCCTTCTACTCAATATTTTATAAAGAAAATACTTTGTGGCTGCTTTAGAACAGCTGTATTTAACAGAAGCAACTTGTAGTCAAGTCAGCCCATCACAGGCTCTGCCCAGTTTCACTGCCCTTCTCTGAGAGGAGAAGGAATCATAAACCTCTTCTTGGGAGGTTCTCACCATCTGATCTTCAGCATGTAACTGTTCTGGAGGGACGTTCTTCCTCTGGCCACAATGCCTGCCTTCTGCAGTCATCCTAGACTTCCACAGGGTTGAATGAACTCTCAAAGTTATTCTGGCCTTTCTGCTGACTAGAAAGAACATAGGGAGTTAGAGGTGCTGCATGATTTGCTGACAAGGACAGAATTTGTCCCCTTATTCCTTGGGAACAGATGGATCCCCTGTTTGACCCTAAAAGATAACAGGTCCTCACTCAGAGCAAGCAGTCTGGGAAGATACTTCCCAGTAGTCTGGGAAGCAGACTACTCCCCAGTAGTTCCTAGGCAATGTGCTGCCCCTTTGACTGTGGACTGAAGGAAAGAGGAGCCTGAAAGGTGAATGGAGGAGGAAGAGACTGAAAGGAAAGGAGACCGAAAGCCTGAGGAGGTGAGGTTATGCTGCCAAAGGACTGTACTGAGCTCATGCTCAGAAGCTGTGCAATAGGCTGTCATGGGAACACCACCCTCACCCTGGTCATGGATGCTGCTTTTCCTGATCTTTCTCCAAAGTCCTGGTCTGCACAGAGTCCTTGTCTACCTTCTCTTTTCACAGCCAGGACATGACCTTCTCTTTCAGTCTGTCCCGGCCCGGGCTAGACCAGCTTTCCTTGTGGAGCACGTGGTGAGAAGTTTGCCTTGCTTCCAGTGAATGGTATTTGACTTCAGTGCTTAGTGTCCTGTGCCCTGCTTCCTGCTGCATTGCTGCAACAGCTCATTCTGTCAATGTGTCTTATCAAAAAA